>ML829136.1:45283-58456 GCA_009831015.1 Picea engelmannii | reverse complement strand
GCAGGCGGGAGAGGGGTGCTTATAGATCCCGAGGAAAAAAAGGTTCTCTCGTACTCTTGGGGAATTGGCAAGGACAATAATAACATAGCTGAAGCGTTAGCCCTCTAGCAAGGACTCTCTCAAGCCCTAGCCATGAACATTACAGCTCTAAATGCCTTCGGGGATTCACATATCATTATTCATGCCCTTTCTTCTAAGATTATTCCTAGTCACATGTGACTCAGGCAAATCCTCAAGAAAATCAAGCTCCTTCTGGCCAACTTGCAGTCAATCCAATTATTCCGCATACTTTGGGAATTAAATGGCGAAGTAGATAAAGAGGCAAACAAAGTAGTACTAATAATAAAATGTGTCCTATATTTATATGGAAATAAGGGATATGAAAAATTACCTTAAGAAATTTAATCGGGGGCTAACGTTTGAAGTTAACGTTGAGTCTATCCTAATGGAGGTTGCTTGTAATAGTACCATCAAGTTTATGTTGCCTTCCTAATATATTTCATAACCATTCTCGTTAAAAAAAAATGTGTCAATCATGAAAGGCAATTAATTTTCTCCTCATGGGTGGAAGGCTTCTCATGAACGACTCATGGGTGGAAGTCTTCTCACAGACGTCTCAACAAAAAGAAATAAAGATAATGGTGGTCTCAGGTTCTCACTTTCAACTGGGAAAGGAAGGTTTTCTCCAGTCAACACTTTAATGATATGATAGGGATATCTGACCATTGAGAAATGAGTTTACATATTTTCCATCATACGTAAAATGGAATTTTAATCTACCAAAAATTCTTTATGCATGCATATACTGGAAGCAAATCAATAACTAATGTAGTATAAAATAAAGGAATTATTATGATTGGATTGATGCTCTCAAAAATTGAAATCATTATGGTTTAGCCATAGTTGGTTAGTTGAAGGAATTTGTTGATGGTCGTTGATCAAGAGTTCATTGAACCCATTAAAGTCTTTCAAAATATTTGACTACAATTATGGGGATTTTCAAAACAATAAACTTTTCATTCATAATATTTTTGAAATGATGGTCACCTCTATACAACTATAATCGATCTGGTCACAAAGAGAATTGTACTTGTGCTAGAATTACTCAGGTGGGGATTAGGGATTTCTAGAGAATGTTTTTCGTAGAACTTAGGGCTTCTAAAAAAAAATTAACTCGTACATAAATAAAACATACGAGTGGTTCCAACATAGACGACACGCAACTGACTCCTAAAGAAGGGATAGGATATCAATCTCATGAATATGTAAGTTTAAAATCCATTGGAAGCCTCCTATACTATATAGCTGAGAAAGTCTGAGCACATCTTTCTCCCAAGTATGTATGATATATTTTTCTCAATCTCTTCTAGACTGTTTTTCATACCCCATTATAGTAGTTGAGTTGAATCGTCTAGTCTATGAAGCAAACCCTTATTTTGACATACCCATTTGTCCAAGCTTCTCCTTAATTGGTTTTGTAAGCATTCACAATACTGCACAAGCAAGTTTGTTTTAGGGTTTGAGGTTGGGAATAGACTAAACTGATATGGATTTCAATTAGATGAGACATACATATATATACATCAAGGTGTCTGGGATTATAACCTTGATGATTTCTTGAATACTACCTCTTCTATATTCATAAGAAGATTAAGAATATTTATTTTGATGAACATGTTAGGGTGAATATTGTTTGGTGAGATGCTTCCAAACATGTTGAGCAAGGTGAAAATTCCGCAGGAGGGAGGTGAAGCAACACAAAACCTCATTGATATTTGCCTCAGGGATCATTTGGTTTTTTATCATTTCAGTTTTCTCATTGTACTAGAAGTCTTACCAAAAAATTCATAAGTAGTAACAACATTTGATATACACCTCAATATTTAATTCTAAAAATATATATATTAAATAAAACTTATGTTAAATTTTAGCTCAGACAATCAATCATCTCATTCATTTGGGATTTTATCATTTAGTTTTTATTTTATTTTATTTCACTGTAACACAAGTCTTCTAAACAAGCATTCAAATTAATCTTCTAAAAAACATTCAAGATAACTGATTAAAAAACTGCATTTGATATAAACCAACATAACTATTTGACTTCTACCTGGATGTTACTTCATTCACAGTGTTAACATAGGCCCCTCAACATGCCTATCAACAATTGCCCGATGTGTAATTTCCACAAATGGAAAAAACCGCCCCCGTAATTTCCACAAACAGTTCAAAGGAAACTTAAAGCACAAGAGAGGCTTTATGGAGTTCCAAAGCCTTGAGGCGGATTATTCTAGTCATAAGTTCCTCTATCAAATCATTCCAAACAAGAAAACCATCAATGAAGTTGCATTGAGAAAACCATATATGGGTCAAGCACTCGAGTCCCTCCTAGTCAATCTAGGAAGAAGGTTGAATGAAATGAATAGCCCCCGAAACATGCCTCAATAGGTCATAATAGAAGGTGGGATCCATCTGATCAGTGTATATGGGAATGGTTTTTTCTAACCTTATGATTGATTATCGACCGAGACACATTTTTACAAACTACACTTTCACTTGATGTTATCCACAACAATTCCTTAGAGTTAGACACTGAGTGAGGAAACTAGCATTACAGCTAAAGAAGTTGAGAACCCCGGGCTTCAAACTTCCCACACTCTCTTCAAAGAATTGCATTCAACAAATTACCTTCATGGTTGCCAATGGCCATGTGTTCACTAACAAAGAACACTTTTTTATCTTTGTTGTGCCTCTGTGTGACTCGTCCTATTAATTGGTCGTACACATACTTTGGGTTTTCATGTTATCGATTATGTGTCCCCATGCAATAAACACATTTACAATCCATTACATGCAATAAATACATTTGCAATCCATTACATCCTCGAGCCCTCATATGAATACGTGATTTCAAAAGCTCTTAAGACTTGACCTCCATAATATATTAAGGAATTAATTACCATATGATTATTAGTATTAATTATATTAGATTGTTAATGATAAGAAGCATATTAATTTAGTATTAATTGTATTAGGTTGTGTTAGCACTCTATAAATTTGTTCGGTTGATAAACAAATGACAAAGGTAACCTACAAACCACTTTAGACCTGGGTACTAGCCTATTCAGCTCAGAGAGGGCTCTCTCCTGTCACTTGCTCTTTAACAGATGAGTTTTTTTTAACAAGTCAATGGCTAGGTTTTGTAGCTTTGAAGGGTTTTTTATAATTTTGTTGGCAAGGAAGGGGAGGGACACCTAGGGCTATGGAGTCAAACTTCTGAAAACAAATGGAAGCACTGACTGGTCGGTAGAAATCCACGGGATAAAGGCTAAATGAGGCGATAAATATGAGTTATAAATTGTAATTTGAAGAGTGTAAGAAGAAAGGAAAAACATATAACTGCATCAGATCATTAAATAAAATGAATTTTAACTTAGTTAGGAAGAACTTTACACAATTTAAATTGCTTAAGCCGAGAGCATCACAAGATGAATTATGGGCATTTAACTATCCAATTTAAACAGAAGACGGTGAAAATGGAATTTAAGCACACATGAAATACATATGAAGAAATAAGACAAAACTCAGACCACCACCATTAGAATCTTTTCGTGGAAAATTCAGGACATCTACATATGCTTTCTATTCAGCTTCAGAAAATTACAATCAAATTCCAAATAGCTAAAATTGTTCCCTTGAACTTCTGCCAACAACTTATACATTTGGAACTCCTAATATTTATACAAGTTGAGTTCCTTCAGTTTGAAACCGATTACAATGATTATAAAGAAATGTTTTGGTTTTGAAACCGATTACAATGATTATAATGAAGCGTTTCGGTTTTGAAACCGATTACAATGATCAACAAGAAAACATTTCTTGATCCAAATTCTGGCTCCTTTGGCGTTTTGGTCCCTGTCTTCGCCCTCTGACTTTGTCTTGACCCTTCGTGTGATTTGATGTCTTTCATTGACATATGGACATCATTTACTGGGCCCTGGAAAACTACATTTTGTCTTAACCAACCGGACTATCTCCTTCCATTGAAAATCAGAAGGAATATTATAATCTATCATTTCCTTTATCAGAATCTCTAGGTCAATGTGGGAAGCATATGACATACTGGCAATCCAAGCTTGACTGCTTTGAACTGATTCAAAATTTCAAATTCTGTAATCAGATGCTCAACTAATGTAGCTTCTTTCATATTTTCCTCCAGGGTTTCGAGCTTAAAATGATCCATTCTGCACTAGGAGCTTCAACTACAGTCTTGTTTAGAAATTATGTCTTCTCTTCTGACCATTTCACCTTTTCTTGTTCTAGCTATGACACCCTAGCCTTCTAGTCCAATGTCTCTTGACGAAGTGTTTCCTTTTCATGTTCTGGAGCAACCAATTATGTTGTTTGTGGATGCTCTGTTTCAGGAATTTTCAATTTCTTCTTCAAAATTTGAATTAATTTGTCTTTCTCATCCAATGAGGATTTCAACCCTTGGGGGCCTTCAGATTCCAACCTCTTGACTTGAGTCTACCAAGATCTGCTAGATGCCTTTTCTTGCCTCAATTGCCCTTCAGAATATAGCATGTCACTAGTGTGTTTGTGAAATTTGACCTTGTCTAGGGCACTAATGTTGTCATATTTTATCTTTATCTCAGATACTTTGTCTTCGCTTGCAACTGCAATGTTAAAGGTCCTCTTTTCAACATCCCTTACTATGAACCATGGATGATTTTAAGAATGGAAATTTATTTTAAAATGTAGAAACCTTGGTGAATCTTAGTAATCCTTCATATGCCAACTATAAATGTTTGGCGATATTTTTGTAAAAATATTCAAATTTCTAAGGATTTTATATAGTTTGTATAAAATTCTGGTGATTTTTAAGGTAAAATAATTTTATCCTATAGAATATGGGCGAATCACTTTTAGAATAGTGAGTCTTTTTTTGTGAAAAAACACGGAAAATTATCCCATGAGCAAAATTTAGCCCCTAAAATCATCCCTGCTATGAACAAAGAATATTTATGCTGAGAAATCTTTTCCACTTCAGGGACCAAATCCCTCATCTCACCCAGAGCTATGTTTCCCTTCTCAGCATATTGTTTTGCCAAATTTTCTCTAGACTGATAAACTAACTCAGATGTTTTATCAAAAATGTATTTCTTGTTGCTAAAGGTTCTTGAGCTACCTTAACTTTGGAGTTTATTTTCCTTTTCAACCTCTATAGTGTTAGTACCACTTTCCACCATATCTAGATTTACTTGGTCTTTGGGATCTTCTTCTTCTAAATCCACAATATGTGTTGGTTGTGTAACTTTGATATTCTTAGGAGAAGTTTGTTGATCACTGATGCCCATGGCCTCTGAACTGCTTCTCTTGTTGTAAACACTTATCTTAGGAACTTTGATTATCAACTTCTGAGGATATTTTTGTGTTTGAATTTGTTGCGGGGTTGCTTCCATATCAACACATACCTATAGATTAGCTAGCTTATAAAAACCCTCAACCTGTTCATGCTCATAAGGGGCTTGTTTGTTCATCAGTCTTCTCTTGGATATGATTTGGTGTGGATCATACCTTCTTCCCTGTAATTGTGCAAAACCAAACTCTTTGAGCTTTGCTTGAACCTAAGATAAACATGATCTGGATTTGACAATAAAGGGGCCAATGATAAAAGGGAACTTAAGGTTGGAGGCTTTGTGCAACTTCAGGAAATTCTTTATCTCAGATATAATTCTCTGCCTGATGAATTCAAGGGAAAAGATTCTAGGAGTCAGAAAAATAAGCAATAGGTAAGGGGATTCATGACAACCATAAACCCATATTCTTATTGAGTGCATGAATAATACCCAATCCCCCACTTTGTTCTCTGGATTTCGCTGTAGATAGCTTCTCATGTCATCCAAAAATCTAGGTAGGCTGGTATTGAAAATAAAACTATAAACTATGGATATGACTTTGTTGATGAAGATAAGTAATGTAATTCTTTTACATTCAGTTGACACAAATGTTGCTTTAGGAAATTCCCTCTTGTTGGTTTCCAGGAAAATTCTCAACAGATAGGTGTAGTATCTAAAATGTCTTAGGGAGCGAAAATTCACTAGTTGTTTATGGATATTATCAGCTAGGAATTGATAAAATCTTATACGAACTGACAGTCCAGACTCTGACTTAAAAAAGGTCAAAAGGAAACCAAGCATGAATTCAACCACATATTTGTCATTGTCTAGACCTAAAACTTGACTCAATAGGGAGCAGACCCATTGGACTTCGATGACCATTATATTTACATTCATCGGCAAATACGGACCTTCTAAAAAATATTCAGGTTTGATAATTGTGTGTAAAAACAGAGCTTGGACCTTTGATGGGAACTCTCTATATACCCTAATCAGCTTTTCTTCATTGAAAGGTTCATAAATTGCAGAAAAAGACTTTGTTATACCGTGGGACTCTCGAATTGACAGAATCTCTACCCAACACAATACCTCGGACCCTCATTTATTCACAACGACTCTTTCTTCATGGGAATATTGTTCGACGCACCAACCTATAAATTCGGGAAACGAGAAATTAATTTCGACAACATAAGGGACTATGGTGGCCTAGACTTCTTTAAGGAACGATATACATCTTACTACTTTATCGGATAGGTTGCTTCTGGAGACAGAGATAGGAGAAATAGTGATTTTGACATAAAAAAACATTTGCATCTCGGTCAATTAGGGATTCTTCATTTTCCACATGATATTGTTTTGTTACTAAGATTATGATGGGATCCATGGTTATGATGAAGAATATCTAGAAACGAGCGGAATTGGTGTGCCGAGTTAGTGTATTGTTGAGCTGCAGGTGGAAGAAGATAGTCATGTCGAGGTTCTAACGATCCAGTGTTCAAAATAATAATCGAATAAAATAAATGACTAAAGGTCCCTTTATACTTTTCCATTTTTGGGGGGAGTGAGAAAGTGGTTTGAGGCAACCCGCTTTTCGTCCCGAAATGCACCTAGTGATGCCATGTACCTCTGAGAGAAAACCCTGGTTTAAATTTTGGGACCGCCCTTCAAAATTAAACCTCATGCAGCTTCGCCCCCTGAAATCATTCTCGATCGTTGATCTTTAGAACTCACGATCCATGATGCTTCGGACCCGATCATCTTAGCGCTCCTGCCAGATTTATCCCTTCCCTTCCATATCCATCCCCTTTCCTAGTTTATCAGGCTTCCAAACCAAATTTAGTGTTCCTCTAGATTTTCAAATCTTGATTTCACACAATACAAATTTAATGGTGACTAATAGATTGATAATGATAAGAGGCATATTAATTGTAATTTTTTTCTCTCATAAATTAAAATGAATATATTAAATCAGAACTTATTTATCTTTATATAATTGCACATATTCACACACATATTCAAATCATGTTGCAAGGGATAAACAAGGTGTAATCAAAGAAAGGGACATCCCTCTAGCCTTTTGATACTTAGGCCATTTTCCATATGTTACAATCCATTTCCTCGGTCTTTCTTTTGCGTAAACCTTAGAAGATTTGAATATAACTATTTATTGCAAAATATTAGATCTCATTGATTAGATTTAATTTATTGCATTTATTTCAAAAGATTGTATACAAGATTTCCATGAATCAAAACCTCTTATGAATCTATTTTTCATTGTTATAATAAACTGATATATAATGAACATATAAAGGTCGTGCACACTAAATATTAATATATACTTAGTTAGGCACTAATTATCCCTGTATTTTACACGATAATATGATTATTCACCTTTAGATAATAAAGAAATTATTTTTTAATAAAAAACAAAAATGATTTTAAATAAATAAAATAAAACTCACTAAATTTAAAATATTTAATTATTTAATTATTTTTTTCATTGATATGAAAATTTGCAAATGACTATAGGCTGAAGATTCTAATGTCAAATCCTCCAACGTTTTGAGCTTGATGGAATGAATTCAACCTGGTCAAATAATCTTCCTCCAGGCTCTTTGAAAATAGGCTGAAGATTCTAATGTCAAATCCTCCAACGTTTTGAGCTTGATGGAATGAATTCAACCTGGTCAAATAATCTTCCTCCAGGGTCTTTGAAAATAACACATTTTATAAGAAGCAATTTGAAAGTCAAAACTTACTAAGCATCTATCATGAATATAGATGGTTGGCTCTCTTAAGGATCAATGGAAACTTCAATGGAAATACATAGGACTTATCCACATGAGAACATGGTTAAATCAACTACCCGTGCATAGTATGTTCTTGGTATGCAGTTATTACTCGAGAATTCATTGAGGACAAGAACCTTCGTGAGATTTACACACAAAAAAAAAAAGTACTCTACAACTTACAATTGAGTTGCAGTCATGAGCGTAAACCTTAGGCATGAGCTAAGCCAACAATGTTGGCCAAAATCACAATCTTACATTGTCAAAAGCTTTAAACTACCACTTACTTAAACCCAGTGTTTTCCAAAATCACACTCTTTCATCTTCAAAAGATTTACACTACCACTTACTTAAAGGCAGGGGCTTGCTGCTATGCAGCTCCCCTTGTTTAAATATTGCATCACAAACATGACGTCTCTAAAGGCAATATTTTAAATCTTTCCCATGGGTAAATCAACTATTTCAATGTTTTATAAACTTTTTCGTGATAAATAAAAACTTATAGAAATTTTGAATGATGTGTGTGTCGGGGGTTTACATTTTTTTTGGTTGTGAAATCGTTCATAGAAGAATCTCGGGAATGTGGATGATGTGGGGATGAGGATTCGAGGGAGGGTTTCCACATAATTTTAGCAGGGACCTGGTTCATTTGGCGTCGATTTCAGGTGGGCTAGGGAGAGATGCATGACAATATGCAACTTATTGAATATTCATAAGACACGTTGTCAGAAGATATTATCTTCATGAAGCATAGAATAGATCTTATCTATGCGTCGTACCTTGAGAATGATTGTTCGAGTGCTTCTCCTAGTTTCACTGGAGGTGAAGTTGTCAGACACTAACAGATTTGGTGGTTTGGCAGGTCTTTGGGTGATATGAGTCAAGCTCACGATCGAACCATTGAATGGCTTGAGGATGTGGAATACAATGGTAGCATTGGTGTGAGTGAAGACCCCACTGAACCACAAACCTCGGGTTTCGTTTACTCTACGATTTAGCCTTTGTCTCCTCCCATATATAACGATCCAAAGAGGGTTTCAAACTTAGGGTTTATTGGTGGTACCCTAGAACTAACTGAGCTCTAGGGAGGAGGTACTTTTCGTGAGAATGGGAGTCGTGGTCGAAAGCGAAGGAAGGTATCCAAATCGCGAAGAGGTGAGGTGTCATTGGTGGTCGGGGAAGATCTACAGGTTAGAAAAATTGCAGAGTTGGAGGGTTGAGCACTTTTTAGGAGGTTTTGTAGAAGGAGTATGTCTCTAATGTCTCTTAACAACTTGATGCAAAAAGAGTGGGTCACTGTACTGGATTATGTTCTGATCTCACATCTTATGTCAAGGGGTTAGATTGGATTTATCTGATGATATGGAGAAAACAAAGTTACCAATTTAACAAGAATTGTGACCTCAAAACGAGAACTCTGACCCCAAAATATCATATTTTTGGAAAAAAAAACACCAAAATCAACCCCCAAATAAAAAATTGGTGCTATCAGTAGCACCCTTTTTTGGAGAGGTAGTTAAAATTGCAACTTGTTCGAAATCGTGCTTTTGACATTGCGAACAGAACCCTGAAATTGACCCTTGAATCGAAAGCAATGCTACCAATAGCACCACTTTTTTTCTGGGGTTAAAAATATGACCTAATTGAAACATGGTCTTGACCACTTACACCACCGCAAATACGATACCACGTAGAGAACCCTAAAATTGACCCTCGAATTGAAAAGTGATGTTACTGGTAGCACCAATTTTGGGGGGAGTTAAAACTATGACCTTGATCATTTTCTCCACCGCAAATAAAAAACTGAAAAACGACTCTTAAACCTAAAAGTGTTATTACTTGATAATTGATTTACTAATTGATTTTATTTTTTTAATAATTTATATTAAAAAATAATTGAATTGGAAAAAAGAAAAACACCCCTAAACAAATTCATTTTTTTTTAAAGTAAAAAAACCAATTTCTTTTATAAATAAAGAAAAGAAAAAAAAGTTGAAAAAAATAGTGCAAATCAAAATTTTCTAGAATTAAAACTTTTTTTTTGAAAAATGCAAAAATAACTTTAAAAAATGCAAAAAATAAAATAAAAAACAACTAAAATCAAAACTTAATAAAAACAAATATCAAATAAAATAAAATTGAACTACAATATATATATATATATATATATATATATATATATATATAAATAAAAAGAAACACTAAAAAAAATATGGTAAAAACTAAAAATTAAACTAAACCCTAAATACAAAACTAAACCACATTAACTACAAAATTAACATAAATAAATTTAAAAAAAAATAAAACCAAAACAATACAATTAAATAATTCAATTTTTTTTTAAAACTCAATTTAAAAAATATTAAACGAATACACATAAATTAATTAATAAAAAAAATATTATTTTTGGTTAATTGTTTGGGAGGGGGCGATGTTGGGCATCGCCTCAGCACCCCCCCTCCTGCGGCCAAGTCTCGGACCATGTGATGAGGAGTTAGCCGCAGGAGGGGGGTTGGTGCAATGCCCGACATCGCCCCCTCCATAGTCTGGGTGCCAAAAGGGGCATGCCCGTGCCTGTATAGGACTTGGTTGCGGGGAGGGGGGATTAGGGAAATGCTCGACATCGCCCCCTCCACATTTTGGGAGACAAAAGGGGCATGCTCGTGTTTGTATGACAATCAGTGGCAATGGGGGAGGGCGTGATGATTGACATCACCCCCTCCACAGTCTGGGTGCCAAAAGGGGCACTCTAGTTTCTGTACAGGACTTGGCCATTGGGGGGGGGGTTGATGCCTGACATTTCCCCCTCCGTTTTCTGGGCACCAAAAGGGGCATGCCTGCATCCGTACGACAATCAGTGGCAATGGGGTAGGGGGTGATGCCTGACATTTCCCCCTCCACAATTTGGGCACCAAAAGGGGCATGCTCGCATCCGTACATGGGCATGCCCCTTTTGGTGCCCAGACTGTGGAGGGTGCGATGTCAAGCATCGCCCCTACGCCTCCCCCCCCCCCTCCCCCACCGTCGTAGACAGGTCCTGGTCACATGTGCCAGGACTTGGCCGTAGGGGAGGCTAGAGAAATGTCCAGCATCACCGCCTCCCAAACAATTAACCAAAAAATATATATTTTTAATTAATTTATTATGTGTATTCATTTAACTTTTTTTAATTGAGTTTTTAAAAAACAAAAAATTTAAACTATTTAATAGTATTGTTTTGTTTTATTTAATTTATTTATGTTAATTTTGTAGTTAATGTTGTTTAGTTTTATATTTAGGGTTTAGTTTAATTTTTTTGCTTTTACTATACTTTTTTTTTTTTAATTTAATGTTTCTTTTAATATCTATATTTTAAGGGGAGATAGGTACAGTGGGGTTCTCTTAAACCCCACAAGAAATAAAGTCTTAGATTATTATTGGAATTTGGGAATTGAAACTAATAATAGAGTAGAATCTTACGCTCTATTTCAGTGAATATTTTTAGTCACACGTAAGCAAATCAAGACCTTGAATGTGGTCGGAGACTCCAAAGTGATTATCAGTCTAATGATCTCAAGTAATTCCCCTCGCTCAAGGCTCCTACATGTTTGACGCATGGGAGGTGGTGATGGTCTCGTGGCATATGTTTATACTCGCGGAAGTTGATAAGATGGTGGATGGGAAGTGTGATGGCAGTAAATCGATTTGTCCATGTGAGACTATCCTCCAGGGTAATGGATTCCAGTGGAAGGTACATGAACTTCGACAAGATGAAATCCTGGTGCAGATTGTTTCTTTTGGTGGACAGTGGGATGGTATGTCCTGGGCTTCGACAATTGGCTCAAAGAAAAGCATTCGTCACCCATCAATATTCTAAGGTAATGAAGGACAACCAAATATGGTTAATTTAACTTGGGAAGGTACATGCCTCGGTGCGAATTAATGGCTCCAGGCACATTCACCCGAATGATGAGTTTGAGTGGCTTTGTGGCGGAAAAATGGATAAATATGGAGCAGAAGCATACGGAGAAAATAACAATTAGAGTGTCTGTAGAATTGTCACTCTTGTGGTTTTTTTGTGTTGGGAAGGGATGTTATTTGCTCAGGATCCAATTTGCCTAGGTCAGTTGCTCTGTGTGCTAGGGTGGAAAGTAATTCGGGACAATTTCTCCTTGTGTGACTTAGGAGGAGGAGGGAGTGTATTCAAACTTGGTGAGCCTGGGATATTCAACATAGTTATAATGAATTGGGAGGGAAGCAGTGGAAAGCGAGCTCCTGGCAGAGAATTTAAGGAGACAGAGGAAGATCGTCGACGACTGCAAATTCGAGTGGGGGCATTAAGCTCCACTGTTTATTTTGTCTTGGAAACACTTTCTTAGCATCATAATTCGATCGGTCAGTTGCAAGATGAAATGTATGCATTGTGAAGTTAGAATGAGGAGATGAAATCCAAAATTGAGCATTTGGAAAGGAATAATGAGCAATCGTCACCAACAAGCAGCTTCAGCCAGGAATCAAGGAATGACTCGGCAACATATGTTTGTCCAATTCCATATCTCAACGAGCCCTTGGTAGAGAATAGAGAAGGAGTTCCAAACATCAATCAAGAACCTAGTAATTGATTAATCACATTATGTAATCTCCATGTTTTATTTTTGTATATGTATTAACAGTATCTTTTATCGGATATACTATTTTCATAATAGTAGTAGGATAAATCTCTGGAGAATTAGTAAGGGAAAAGATTTAGTAACTGTAGAACAGTGATGCATAAGTTTTTTGAAGTTTTGGGGAATCTATGAAACTAATATTGTACTCAGTGGTCTTGACCACACCTTTTTAATAATATAAGTTCTCATTTTTTATGAAAATAAATAAATAAAATCTATATTTAAAAATAAATAAATAAATAATTGTAGTTTAGTTTTATTTTATTTTTATTTTACTAAGTTTTGTTTTAGTTAGTTTTTTTTTTTTTTTAAGTTTTCATTTTTAGGATTTTTTTT
>ML829136.1:23569-45168 GCA_009831015.1 Picea engelmannii | reverse complement strand
TCATTTTTGCATTTTTCAAACACAAATTAGTTTTGATTTTAATAAAAATGATTTTCACTATTTTTTCAACTATTGTTTTTTTTTGCGTTATTTCTAAAAGAAATTAGTTTTTTTACCATAAAAGAAAAAGAATTTGTTTGGGGTCTTTTTCTTTTTTAAAGAAAAAGAATGTTAATTATTAAAAAAATAAAATCAATTATTAAATCAATTATCAAGTAATAACACTTTTAGGTTTAAGAGTCGTTTTTCAGTGTTTTATTCTTGGTGGAGACAATGATCAAGGTCAAAGTTTTAATTAGATCATAGTTTTAACTTCCAAAAAAAAAGTGGTGATACCAGTAGCATCACTTTTCGATTCGAGGGTCAATTTCAGAGTTCTATCCGTGGTATTGTATTTGCGGTGGTGCAAGTGGTCAAGGCCATGTTTCAATTAGGTAATATTTTTAACTCCAGGAAAAAAAAAAAAAACTGGTGCCAATGGTAGCATCATTTTTCGATTCAAGGGTCAATTTCAGGGTTTTGTTCGCAACGTCAAGTGCACGATTTCAAACAAGTTGCAATTTCAACCACCTCTCCAAAAAAGGGTGCTACCTATAGCATCACTTTTTGAAATAGGAGTAAAAATAGTCACTATGAAAAACCAAGAAATCTAAAGAGTTCTCGTTAAGTTGGTAATTGTGTTAGAAGATGAGTGGAAAATTTTATCTAGATGTTGGTATTGGAATCGTCGTTTTCTTAGTGTAAAACCTTGGCACCCGTTACTCAATTCTCGAGAAGACGTCATTTCTAGCTTGCCCAAATGGATTAAGTTTCCCAACTTACCTCTCAAATTCTGGTCAAATTCATGTTTGAAGGCTATCAATGACGCTTTGGGGAATTTTATCACCTCTGATGAAAACTACATGAACTATAGTTTTCAATCAGTGGCTCGGATTTTAGTTGACCTGGATCCTCGTCAAGGTATCTATGAATCTATAGAACTGGTGATGTGAAATATATCTTATACACAAACTCTTGAGTATCTTAATGTGCCATTCACGTGCTCCAGGTCCCATAAGGTTGGGCACATTATGGCGGATTGTGATCTTAAATTTCAAAAGAAGTTTTTGGGCAATGAAATAGTGGGGTTTGGTGAAAGGTTTTCTAACCCTAATAACTCATCGATGGTGAATAATGCTCAGATACTCCATTTATCTTGAAAGGAGGGAATGGGTGTGGAACATTACCCGAGTAATCTATCCAAAAAGAAGGATATGCAGATTGATTTTTTAGTTGGGGATATATATATATCCCTATGGATGCTAGTGCCTAACGTAGCTCAGAGTGAAAGGTATAGTAGGATGATTTTGGGGATGATTTGGATTTTACATCTTCTCAATGGGGGAAGCTAGAAGAAATTTGGAGAAAAAGTGTGTTTCTCCAAATCTTGGATCAGGTAAGTCAATTCCTGCTAAGAACCTTATTATGGTTCCAGCTTCTGCCTAGTCTGTTAACAATGGGCATGCACTTTGTTTTCCTTTGAGAAAGGGTTCGTTGATTTGTCCCACTATAAGGGGGGATGATGGATCCTTCATTTTTGGCCTATCATTGAACTGAGATCCATTTCCATATTATGCCTTTGCCCCTCTTCCCCTACTCCCCCCTCTCCCTCATCTGGCAGAGATCCTTATCTCTTGCAATCTAGAACCACCTCTCAAGGTATGATATTCTCAGGGAGATTGGGTTATGATAACCAAAAGGAGTTAGGGCCTTCAAAAGTGGGGCACAAATCATTTCTCAAGCATGCACGAGAGAGAGCCAACTAGGAAATCTCATAGGGAAAACAAAGGCTTATTTATGGGGTCCTTAGAGAAAGAAATTCCTTGAAGTTATGTCCTCCATGAAGATAATGTCAATAAATATGAGGGACCTATGAGCCAGGGACAAAAAATTGTCTTTTAAGATATTAGTGGAGGTGGAATGACCAAATATTGTGTTAGTTCAAGAAATGATGGGTCCCTATGAGCCTATTATTTCAGGCAAGATCCTTACTAGTTTTTTGAAAAATTGTTCTCTCATAAAAAAATTCTCTATATGATCAAAGCCTATGTATTGACATCTACTGCAAAGAGTTGGATATCTCATTATCCCTTCTAAATATATATGAGCCTTATGAGGGTATAGAAGTATGCTTGGACAACTTGTTTCCATTAAACTATCTTTGTTCTGGTCGTATTATAATCATGGGTTCACCCTTAGCAAGGAGGAAATTTGGGGACTTTCTTCCCATGATGATAAGTTGGTAAACTAGTTTGAATTTTTGGGTTGGGTAGACGTAGAGCCAATACAACTCTTCCTAACTTGGAACAAAAATCGATGCAGATTCGATGGCATTTCAAAGAGACTAGATCGATTCATTGCACATCATGCTCTTCTGCAGAACATTGGTATATATCGATCTTGGGTTGGCAAGGTGCACTGCTCTAACCACTTCCCAATTTATTTGGAATTGACCCACACGGGTGGGAAACCTGATGTTCCATTCAAATACGATCCTTCCTAGGTGGTAGAGGATGATTTTCATGTACTTAATCAGGATAATTGAAAAACATTTCAGGTGAATCTAGATTCTTTTGCTAGTTTCCAGTTTGTGTCGGCACTACAATTGATTAAAGAAAAAGTCTTCATTTGGGCCAGAGAAAGGATCAAGGTGAGAGACTGAGAGATTAAGAATGTAGAGTCTTATATTGAGATACTCTATTATTTGAATCAAGGTGTGTCAGTGTCTCATGCAGACTTAGAAAAAGGTCGCTCTTTAGATGCACTTCAGGCCAAGTATTTTCTTGAACAACAAAAAAAAATGGAGATTAAAGAACATGAATCTTTGGTTCGATGTTAGCGATCAAAATACAAAACTGTTCCAAAAACATGCAAACTACAGGAAAATTTTCCACACGATTTCGGAGCTAAATGACACAAATGGCAACAAAGTTCA
The DNA here is from genome assembly GCA_009831015.1 of Picea engelmannii. Classification (NCBI taxonomy): domain Eukaryota; kingdom Viridiplantae; phylum Streptophyta; class Pinopsida; order Pinales; family Pinaceae; genus Picea; species Picea engelmannii. The sequence goes on along the minus strand of ML829136.1, from coordinate 42,194 downwards.
TGGATTTTTGGATTTGGCCAACTTGGAGGTGGAACACTTTAAAACCTTGTTTAAAGAACCAAAGTAGGTCAAGAAAGATGAAATTATAAAGCTCATTATGCACTTCCTAAGGCTCATTGAGAATGATGATAATGTCTCCTTGTATAGTAAGGTATCCAACGAAGATCTCATGGGTGTTGTCTCTTCTTCCAAAAGAGATAAGAGTCTAGGGTCGGATGGCTGGACTGAAAAATTCTTTCAATATTTTTTGATATTGTGGGAAACGACCTATTACAGGTTGTTGAAGAAATATGTCGAACTAGTAAAATGATGGGAAGTATTACTTTGAATTTTATAGTAGTGATTCCAAAGGTGGAATGCCCCACATTGTTTGATGATTACATGCATGTTGGACTATACAATTTCCTATACAAAATCATTTCCAAAGTTATTGTGGCTAGGCTCAAACTAGTTTTATCGAAGATCATCGTGTCTAAACAGTTTGGTTTTCTCAAAGGTAGACTCATCCACAAGGCCATTGGTTTGACATGGGAGGGTTTGCATTCTATCAAAGCTCAAAAACATCCAATCTTGGTAATAAAACTTGATCTCTCCAAAGCATATGATCGGGTGCTCTACCTCAGATTTATGCTTCTCCATATAGGGTTTTCTCTCCCTAAGGTAAAATGGATTATGTGTTGTGTCACCTCAGTATTATTCATTGTCTTAATAAATGGTTCAGGCTCTCATTTATTCAAATATGCTCGAGGTCTCTGACAAGTGTGTCCCCTATTGCCATACCTATTTCTCTTTGTGGTAGATGGACTTAGTTGGGATATAGTCTAGCTCAAAATATTAAATAAGTTTCAAAGAGTAAGGCTGGGAAAGATCTAATGCCTTACACATCCATTATCCATTGATGATGTGTTGATCTTATGCTTTTGTTTGGAGATTGAAGACATAGTATTAAAGGAATTTTTGGAAATGTTTTATGAAGCTACAAGCATGATAATTAATATCAACAAGTCTGTTATATATTTTATGGATATAGAGGAAGCTTCCAGACACGACCTTGCAAATGTTTTCAACTTCCCTTCTTTTGAAACGACGGATGGTTTAAAATATCTTGGATACATGTTGAAACCAAATAATTTTGGCATATTGGATTGGAAATGGTCGTTATCTAGGATAGAGGGAAAAATTAAGTTATGGTGAAATCGGTGGATATCTTGAGGAGGTCAATTGATCCTTATAAATTTTTTGATTAAGGTAATATCAGTTTACTATAACTTGCTTGCTCTCATCTTAAAAGGAATCCTCACTCATATTAGGAAATTATGTTTCGACTATCTCTAGAAAGGTAGTGCAGAGTACTTGGGATCACATTTGGTCAATTGGAAAAGTATGTATATACCAAAGTGTCTTGGTGGATGGGGATTAAAAGACTTACCAATTTTTGGTAAGGCACTTGCTGCAAAGTCTTTGTGGATTTTTCTGACTCGAGATATCCTTTGGAGGCATATATTGGTAGACAAATACATAGCACCATATTTTAGTTTAGAATATAACCGAAGGTGACATAATTCTACACATAATGTTTCTAATCAATGGTGAGCTCTTACTCTCTCCTTTCCTCTTATAGGCCAATTATTGGCCTAGAAAGTCATTTCAGGTTCTAAGGTTAGGATCGATGCAATTCTAGGCTATGGGGATAGAATTTTTCTTCTTGAGGCACTTGTTCTACAACTCTGGGAGATTGGTCGATGTGTGTTAAATAACATAAGTGATGTCGCTTGCACAACAATTTGGAGCCAAGGATAGTTATTTATCCAGGATTTGGACATCGATTTAAACTGGTCACATCATTGGAATGAATTCACATCCAAATTAAATAAGGAATATATTTGTTTATCGATGACAGAAGATGAGTTGGCTTGGTATTTCAATGCCTCTATAGGCCATTACTCTCAAAATTGGGATATTAGGGTTTGCAATCCTTGGATGATATTACAGTTTTATGGTGATACAAAAAACTATAGAAATCAAAAGATCTTCTAAAGGGTATTCTATATTTTTGTTTGGTGTTAAAAGGAAGAGCACTGAATTGGGATAGAATGAAACTACGAAATAAATGCATTTATATTTGGAGAATTTATGGGACAGGGGTTCATTGCCAAAATGTTTCCATGAGTGCTTCCTTCATCCTTATTTGAAGGCTTATTGAATCCTCCTAGTTTTGGTCACCTGGGGACTATGGCTGGCTTGAAATGCAAGTTATTTTTATAACATGTTTTCACCAATGTTCAAGTATTCTCATAAAGTTTTGGCTTTACTTCAATGCTACAAGCCTACTGAGTACATTAAGAAGTCTCGAATGATTGAAGAGTTGGAAATAAATAAAAATATTGCTTGGGTATTTTTTGATGGGGCTTGTTAAGGCCCAAGTAGTCTAGTGGGACATGGTATTCTTAACTGCTTTTCAGACTCTCACTATGTATCTGGAAAAGCTAATATGGTTCTGGGCACAGATAATCTAGGTGAATTCAAAGCACTTTTTTCTCTTCTCAATTTTGCAGTGGATAGGAACATGCTTGAAATTCTAGATTTTTGTGACTCAAAATTAACCATTGACTAGGTGAAGGAGGACTTACAGGTATCAAATTTTGGGCATCAACAAATCACTCATTAACTAAATCTATCTCTGTTTTATTTCGACGGCTTAGTTTATCTCATGTATTTTTGGAATTAAATGTTAGGACATTTATACACTTACGAGTTAATTAAGATCAACTTGGTCTAATGTGTCGTTAGGTAAAAGTGTGTTTCTTAGTTTGTTTCTTTAGTATGCATTAGTATGCATGTGTAGTTAGTAAATCCGATGGTCACAATATGTTCCCAACATAGAGTGATCCTACGGTTCATATTCTCCTCGATCTTAATTACTACATTGATTTGTGGCTTAACACCCGATCGTACCATGATCTCTATTTAAATAGCATGGAGGGTCATTTTTTGATGATCGATTGTGAGAATCTATCTTCTAAATCTCTCTATAATTTTTTCTTTTGCATTAATAAATCACTCCAAGTGGCCACGTTGGCTAGGATCGATGATGTTTCCCCGTAGGGGTTTCCCCATGTGGTTTACCATGTGATTTGGTTGTGTGAGTGGTTATTGAAGGTGTTTGTCCTTTGTTTGAATACCTATGTTATCGAACATGGTATCAAAGTGCATTTAAAGTCCCGCTACCATTGTAGATCGAGATCATGAAGTTGTGTTTCCTAATCTATACTTTTTTCCATTTTTATACATTTATGGGCTAAGAGGACCATTCCATTAAGTCTGGAGCACTCGTTTCAGTTAGGAACGCTTTTCATTTCACTCGAAAAGATTTGTGTTTTCTCAAGATACAGCCATTTCAGTCAGATCCGGAGGAAGAAAGCCCGAATACGCCCTTTTAATTTTTTACAGAGTTAATTTATTTTGATTTTATTTCAATTTTTTTGCTTTTTTATTTGCAAGTTGCTACTTTTTTCGACTGCATTCCCTTTTCCCCGCACCCTGTGCGATCTCATAAAATCAAAAACAAATTAAAAAGGGTTTTCTTTCTACGCATGCTCTTTATCGTGTGCTTTGTGCGATCTCAGTAAATGAGAAATAAAGAGAAAACTTGCATTCTCTAGGTAAGGTAACCAATATCTAACCCTTGTTTCCATCAAGAAATGAAATTTTTTTCTTGTGTAAAAATAGTTGTTTATTAGCATGCTCTCCAACAACAACAACGACAACAAACCCAATCCTCCTTCTAAACAATAAAATATTTTTTGCACTAGCTCACTTGGTTCAAAATTGTTTTATTAAGTAAGAGGTCTTGAGTTCAAGTCTTTTTTTTGTTATTTTTTTTTCAAAGTTCATGCATCCATTGTAAAGTGTATTTCACTTAAATTATAAAAGTGAATCACTATAAGTAGTTTTAATATTTTACTTTGAAGTTATTTATTTTCCATGCAACTTTCTTTTATAAAGTAACTTTATTGTAAAAATGATCCCCACTTATTCTATAAAAGTGGGTCACTTCATAAGTAAATTATTTGTAAAAGTGAAGCTATTATGAGGACTATCACCATGTGGACCGACTTCTTCTTGCCATGTGGTTCTTTGGTTACCTTTTATGTTTTGTTTTAAAAGGGTGTAACTTTCACATCTGAAGTTTGTTTTTAGTGTCGTGTTTTTTTAAATGGCCTAATTTTTCGAGATCTTTCCATCGACACCATTAGTTTCATTTTTTCTTCATATTTTAATATGGCATATCCTAGTGATCTTTTGTTTACCAGCACCAATTACTTCCAATGGAAATCCCATATGGACGATCTATTAAGAAGTAAAGGACTGTATTAGATTACCTTGGGAAAAGAAGAAGAACTCATTGATTATGACAAGCATGTTAAATGGATTAATAGGAATGACAAAACCCGTGGAGTAATTGGAATATCCATCTCTTTATTCAAGGTTTCACCTTCAAGGACTTGATGCCCCCAATAAAGCTTGGGAAAATATTGAAGTTGTGTTTGGTAAACACAATATTATTCGAGCTCAGCAGTTGGAGAAACAATTAATGAATTTAGGTACAAATGATTTTCCTTGCATTGAAGATTACTTATCTAAGTTAAAAACACTTAGACATTTGTGTATCGAATGCCCACTATATTTATTGGAATATATATGCATATATATTATTCTTTCTAAGCTTGGTAGTACATATTATGTTTTTGTATCTACCTTTTATTCCATCAGAGAATTTCAAGGGAGTGCTTATAAAAAACCCTCTCCTCATTCCTTTTGTGATGCTCTTATTTGAAACCAAGATAAGCTTCTACAAGTTGGATTGATTAGCACTGCAGGTACCTTTAACAAAGCCTTAGTAGTCCAGCAGAAAGATAAATACAAGAATCTCAAGAAACAACGTCTTTGCTACAACAATAAGAAAAACATGGGTCCCAAACCTTCTTAACGAGCTTCCGCTCCTAATGGTGACAAAGGAGAAAAATATAAAGTAAGAAGATTGACAAACATTTCAACTTTTGTGGGAAAGATGGACATGTTGAGTCCAAATGTTTTAAGAAGGTGACATCTTTAGAAGCAGCAATGAAGAATCGTAGCATCAGTATTGATTCTACTTCTTCCTCTTCTTCTCATATTGGACATGCACTTTCTTCTTTTGGTTTCTCCTTTCATGCAACTTCTACTTCTTATTCTTATGATGAGTGGCTTATTGATTCCGGATCATCTTATCATATGGATAAGGATAAATCCATATTTTCTTCTCTAAATGAATGTAACACCAAGAAAATATTTTTTGGTGATGATATATCTCTAAGTGTTGTAGGTTCTAGAAAATGTTAGGTAGATAATGGTCATTTTAATGATGTATTATGTGTTCCAAGTCTTTCCTACAAACTTCTATCAGTATATCAAATCACTCATTCAGGTGAAGGTAAAATCGTAGAGTTTTCACCTCACCAATTTGTAATCAAGGATCTAAAATATCCCCAGCATGTTCTTGCAACTGGAATTGCTCATGATATTACCAGGTTGTACAAGTTTGACAATTTTGGGTCATGATCCTTTCCATCATTTTTTGTTTCTCATAGTGATGACTTGAGCAAAATTTCGGCATGAGTGGTTTGGTCATCTAAACGATCATTCAATGCAACAACTATGTAAGAAATAAATGGTGATTGATCTTCCTCTTGTTTCGTGCAGAGATGGTGTTTGTGTTGATTGTGTTCTCAACAAACATCATCGAAATAGTTTTTACAATTGTGCCTCTTGGCATGCCTCGGCCCCTTTGAAGCTTGTTCACAGTGACTTGTGTGGTCCACTTTATTCTCCTTCTTTTTCTAGATGTAAGTATTTCTCAACCTTCATCGATGAATTTTCCAGATGCACTTGGGTTTACAAGTTCTTGGCCTACAAGGACCTTATAGAAAAGAAATATGGAAATCAACTTCAAAGGTTAAGAACAAATAATGGAAGCGAATATGTGAACAATTGATTTATGAGTTACTCCACTACACAGGGCATCCAAATGAAACACATTGTTTCATATACACCACATGTAATGTGTCCAACCCCTAAGTGTCCTTCTAAGGGATGGGGTGTTAGAATTTTTTCTTTTCTCAACTAATCTCAAATATTTTCTTCCCCAGTGCTCTTGTATTCTGTTCGCTGAGAGATTTCCAATGGTGGTAATTTATCTCTAAATTGATCTCTAGATAGAAATTTATGGCCTTTCCAAGGTTCTTTAGTCTTTGACCTCTATACCATTGACACGTGGCATCCACGTGACACCTCGACACACTTTCCATCTGACACAACGACTACGTTGCACCTACATGGTGCTTGTAAATTCTGCCACGAGGAGGTTCTGCTCCACGCAAGACCATCATTGTTATCGCTCAGAATATTTGCTAGTACTTTCATCACTCACCTCTGACGGATACAGTATCGAAGGATATTCCCTTTCGATGTTTTCCATTCAGAGCTAGAACAACTTAAGCCATTTAACTACTCTGAGATCATGGTATCGAGGTATATACTCCTCTCTTTGATGGATGCTCATAGACGCAAGTCGCAATCTCCTAATAGATGGTTAATATTGATTTGAGGCTTAAGATTCTCCCACCTAGTTGACCCCACTCAACTCATCCACTAATGGGTAAGTGACACCTGATGCTCCAAACTCACTCTAGTTGCCCCATTGGCATGCCATGTAAGCCATGATGTTATGACTTCATTATTTTAATGTAGTCAGGACTCATGACAGATCGATGGATATCATGTTTTCTCTCCATTCACCGACCTATGGTCTAGATATTCCCTCTATTAGATTCGCACTCCTAAGCCACAAGAGGATTACTTTGAATTCTTCGAATTCATACTTCGATAATGGTCAACATTGGACCAACTCAACTCGCGCTCAATCCAGTCACCTTATCAACTACTGACATGCACCTCCGCACTGACACTCCCCGTCATCTCTCACCCTTATGAATTACTAGTGGGACCCATAATGATCAATGGTTGGGGATTCATTCCTCTTGCTTCTAGATCCACAACTCACATGGGCACGGCTGCGAAATCCTTATTTTAGAGTTATTCTCACTGCACATGATATTTCCTTCTGAAGGCCTCACTCTAATAGGTTTGTTTCAGAATTTCTCATTTGGAGTCGTTCCCACGGTGTTTAAGGGATCTCTCTAACACTGCAACTATGACCTCCCACCGATCAACAGTCACAATCTCTTCAGATCAACAATTGTGGTTCTTCGCTGACCAACACGGGGTTTACCAACTCATAATTGTTCGCCCTAAGGACTTAGCCATTTTTTCGAGTCCTGCAAGACTTCAGTTTCCAACTTTTGAGGAATCAATATGACTCAGTGGCCATTACAACTATCAAACTTAAGGCTAAGGCCTCGCATGATTTGCAGGATTTCCACACAGGGAACATATAGAGTATTTGAAAAGGTATAAGTTCGTACTTATTCATTTTTACGATTTTATCAAGCATTAGGATACATCACAACCTAGATCATATTACAACATTCAAAATCATAGGTCAAGTACACAAACAGTCTCTTAGATTTAAACATTCATATGTACTAACATACAATTGTTTTATTCATGAGCATTCACATAAATCATTCACAATTAGTTTCAGTACAGATGATCACTTATCTAATAAGGAAATGATCCAATCCAACTAACTAAGAGATGATGTCTTTCCTCCCAACCTTAGGCCTTGTTGCAGAATCACTTCCTACAACACGCCACCCCTATGCCAAGCCATGATACTCGACATGGTTCCAAGTATGTGACGATCCAAGAAGGTTACTCTCCTTCTTCCTCTGACACAATAGAAGTTGCCACCTCCCACTGAGCTTTGGGTCTCCACAGGTTTATCAGGTGGTTCCTCAACTGGATTTCCTCTACACAAGGGAGTTCCTTCACTTATTAACAGTCCCTCGGTGACCTCCTCTTACCAGTGTCGAGTTTTTTCTAGTAGGCACCAAGATGCAGCCCAATATTGCTCCAATTTAGGAATCTGGGTCATCTCTGTTCAGGGTGATCATCAACAACTTGGACAAGCTTCCTATTTTCTTCCAGAAAGCTATCATTTTATTTCTCAATCAACACGTCCGCATTGTTGTGCTCTATTTCTCGTCTCTGGGCCTTTTTTCTTCTCAGTCCTCTATTGCCTTCTTCAGTCCCTGGGTGTCGTCTTGGTTTCTAGGGTCTCTCTCTCTCTTTTCCTTACTCTTCTTTGTGCATCTATGTTTTTCCATATCCCGATCTTCTTCTCCATCCCCTCGGGATCTCTATAGTGTCCTGTAGACGTAACTTGCAGTTTACCCTTCATAATATGAAGGGATAGTTTTTGGTACATTCCTTGTTAGTTATTCAATTGGTCATTCTTTCTTTGTATGGGACAATTGTCGCAGTCATTACTACTCAAACACTTCTATGACCTTCCTTTTAATCATCACGTGGTCTCCTCCATTAGTATAGGGTGTTGGTGGGTGAATTCATCATGTTTGTAAGTATAGATTAGCTTGTTGTGTAAGCTTCATATTTTCTTCACTGATGCATCTCATCTCCATTTCACTCAACCATCCCATCAGTTGTCTACCTCATCAATTTCCTCTGGTGTATCATGGCTAGTACTTATCAAGGTTGTTCCGTCTGAGTCAACATTTTGGTGTTTATATTAAATAAAAACAATATTATAAGTTTCATATTGTTAACATATGAAGTTTGTGCATAATTACAGTCTTGGGAGAAAATAGGGTGTTATATTCCCCTCCCCCGTAAAGAAACATCATCCCTGGTGTTTAAAACACCATGCTTTTACAATTATACAATAAACAAAAATGGGTATGCCAATATCATGGCATCTTCCAGCTCCCATGTAGCTTCATCGACTCCAAATTGATTCCATTGCACCTTGACCTGCATGATGGCTTGGCTATGGAGAATTATTTCTTTCCTATCCAGGATATGTTGGGGATCTGGATGGAATTCTCCCTTTGGTTCCACTTGTATTACAGTCCAATCAATAATGTGATTAGGATCATGTGCATATTTATTTAACAAAGACACATGGGATACATTATGTTCTCTAATAGTAGGTCGTAAAGCAAGTATGTATGCTATTGGTCCTATTCTCTCTATAATTTCAAATGGTCCACAATATCGGGGAGCCAACTTAGCACACGTCCCCATTTTCAGTGAATTTTTCTTGGGTTTCACCCGGAGATAAACATGGTCTCCTATTTTGAAATCTCTGGGGGTTCCCTTACTATCAACATAGCTCTCATGTCTATCCTGGGAAATTTTCAGATTCTTCCTTATTTGTACCATGGCTTGCTCCATTTCCTTTAGTAATCCATGTCCCCGAGTGTAACTTTTTCCACTGTATTATCCCAACTAATCGGAACTCTGCACTTATTTTCATACAGAGCCTTGAATGGGCTCATTTTCAATGATTCTTGATAACCATTGTTGTACGCAAATTCTACCAAAGGTATATACTCTTCCCACTGCTTGGGTTTATGCATGACATGCATTTGTATCATATCCTCTAGAACTATGTTCACCCTTTCGGTCTGACCATCAGTTTGAGGATGGTAGGTCGTGCTAAACGCCAACTGTGTCTCTAATCCTGCAAATAAGCTTCGCTAGAAATTTGAGGTGAACTTAGTATCTCTGTCTGAAATTATGGTCTTGGGCAAACCGTGAAACTTGAAAATCTCTTTCATGAAAACATTGGCAACGTCTATGGATTTAAAAGTAGACTTTATGGGAATATAATGAGTTTCCTTTCTCAACATATCCACTACAACCATGATTGCATCATGTTGTTTGATTTTCCTTGAAAAACCTGTGATAAAACCCATGGAAATCGCTTCCCATTTCCATTCTAGTATCTATATGGGTTGCAATAGTCCTGAGGGTGTCAATGTTCAAATTTCACCTATTGGAACTCTAAGCATTTCGAGATATAATTAGAAATGTCTTGCTTCATCCCAGGCCAATAATACAGTTTCCAAACTATTGTCACCATTTTTTGGTAACCGTGATGACCGACATATGGCCTCTTGTGGAACTCATCCATAATCAATTTCCTTAGGTCTATTGAATTAGGAACATATAGCCTCTTATTATCCATCAACATATTATCATCCCTCAACTGATATACTCGGTACCTCTTTTACTTAGGTTCTTGTTGGAACTTTTCCTTCACTAGATTGAAGAACTCATCTTTTGACAAGAGGGTCTTAATCTTTTGTTGAATGTTGGACTCTCCTACACTTGTTGCTGCTAAGTGTATTGTCTAAATGCTTCGAATGATCGCGTCAGCTACTTTGTTCTCTTTTCCTTTTATATGCTTGATTTCGAAGTCAAACTCGTTGATCAATGCCATCCACCTGGTCTATCTAGCATTCAACCTTGGTTGGTCGAACAAATACTTCAGACCACAATGGTTAGTCATGAGGATAAATCTCCTCCTGAGTAGGTAATGTCTCCACATCTTCAATGCATGTACAATTGTGGCAAGTTCTAGGTCATGGGTAGCATACTTCTACTCATGTTCGTTCAGATTTTGTGATTCATAACAAACCACTTGTCCTTTTTGCATGAGAAGTCCACCGAGTCCTTCATTGCAAGCATTTTTGTAAACCAATAAGTCATTTTCTAGGTCTGCAATCCTTAAAACAGGGGCATTGGTCAACAATTTTTTCAATTGTCGGAAACTATCTTCACAATCTGGTGACCACATGAATCTTCTTCCCTTCCTTTGAAATTATGTAATAGGATTTCTGATCTTAGAGAATACTTTGATAAATATATTGTAATATTCATCCAATCCCATGAAGGATATCACTTATGTCACGTTTCTAGGGGCAGACCAATCCATGATTGATTTGATCTTTGCAAGGTCTATTGTGAGTCCTTCGGCTAAGATTACATGGCCTAGATACTAGATTTCATTTTTAAATAAATTGCATTTTCTAAATTTTGCATATAGTCAGTGCTCTCTTAACACCTATAACACCATCCTAATATGTTCTTCATGATCCTCTCGATTCTTGGAATACACCAAAATGTCATCCAAAAAGACTAAGACAAAATTGTCTAAATACTTGTTGCGCACACTATGCATCAAACACATGAATGTAGTTGGTGCATTTGTAAGTCCAAATAGAACCACTACAAACTCATAGTGCCCATACCTTGTCCTTAAGGTTGTATTATGGATGTCTTTATCTTTAATCCTGACTTGATGATATCCTTATCTCAAATCTGTTTTTGAGAAAATTGTATCCCCTTTGAGTTGATCAAATAGATCATCTATTCTAGGCAAAGGGTACTTGTTCTTGATGGTCATCTTGTTTAGCTGTCGATAATCGATGCATAATATTAAGGTTCCATCCTTCTTCTTCAAAAATAGGTTTGTTTCTCCCCACGGGGACACACTTGGCCTGATGTAACCTTTGTCCATCATTTATTTCAATTGCATCTTTAGTTCCACCAACTCTGGAACACTCATCATGTAAGGCACTCTCGATGCTTTCACTACTCCCGACAGAAGATCAATTGAAAATTCCAGGTCTCTTTTCAAAGGTAATCCAAGAACCTCCTCAGGAAACACATCCCTGAACCTTCATCTCACCGCTTTCTATTGAATTTAGTATTTGTATAGCATACAAAGGACACCCTCTTCTACTAAACTTCTTGAGTTGTAATGCTAATATTTTTCTCACAGAGACTGGCTTATGAATGCCTTGCAATATTCTAGTATTGCCTTCCTCATCTTCGCATTCTATAATTTTCTCATAGCAATTCAATTTTGTCTTATGGGAGGCTAAACAATCCATTCCCAACAACACGTCATAAGAGCCAAGGGGTAGAACATTCATATCCACTTGGGTCTGAAATCCCTCAATTTGAATTGGACAAGCTTCAACGGCCTCCTCCACTTTCCTCTTTTTCCAGTGGCTAACTGAACTAACCACACTTTGGTGTGCTTCTTTCTCTATAATGAGCATGCCTCAACCACTTGAAGTGAAACATAACTAAGATTAGATTCTGGGTCAATTAAAATAGAGATTGGTTGTTTAGTAAGATTGTCTTGTGGATGTCTTCATCTTTAATCCTGACTTGATGATATCCTTATCTCAAATTTGTTTTTGAGAAAATTGTAGCCCCTATGAGCTGATCAAATAGATCATCTATTCTAGTCAAAGGGTACTTGTTCTTGATGGTCATATTGTTCAATTGTTGATAATCAATGCATAATCTTAAGGTACCATCCTTCTTCTTCACAAATAGGGTTGGTTCTCCCCATGGGGACACACTCGTCCTAATGTAACCTTTGTCCATCATTTCTTTCAATTGCATCTTTAGTTCCACCAATTGTTGCACACTCATCATGTAAGTAACTCTCGATGTTGGCACTACTCCCAGCATGAGATCAATTGAAAATTCAAAGTATCTTTTTGGAGGTAATCCAGGCACCTCCTCAGGAAACACATCCTTGAACCTTCATCTCACCTCTTTCTGTTGAATTTAGTATTTGTATAGCATACAAAGGACACCCTCTTCTACTAAACTTATTGAGTTGTAACACTGATATTTTTCTCACAGAGACTAGCTTCTGAATGCCTTGCAATATTCTCGTATTGCCTTCCTCATATTCGCATTCTATAATTTTCTCATAACAATTCAATTTTTTCTTATGGGAGGCTAACCAATCCATTCCCAACAACACGTCATAAGAGCCATGGGGTAGAACATTCAAATCCACTTGTGTCTAAAATCCCTCAATCTGAATTAGACAAGCTTCAACGACCTCCTCCACTTTCCTCTTTGTTCAAGTGGCTAATTGAACTAACCACGCTTTGGTGTGCTTCTTTCTCTGTAATGAACATGCCTCAACCACTCGAAGTGAAACAAAACTAAAATTAGATCATGGGTCAATTAAAATAGAGATTGGTTTTTCAGTAAGGTTGTCTTATGGATGTATTCATCTTTAATCCTGACTTGATGATATCCTTATCTCAAATCTATTTTTGAGAAAATTGTAGCCCCTCTTAGTTGATCAAATAGATCATATATTCTAGGCAAAGGTTACTTGTTCTTGATGGTCATCATGTTCACCTGTCGATAATCGATGCATAATCTTAAGGTATCATCCTTCTTCTTCACAAATAGGGTTGGTGCTCCCCATGGGGACACACTCGGCCTGATGTAAACTTTTCCCATCATTTGTTTCAATTGCATATTTAGTTCCACCAACTCTTGCACACTCATCATGTAAGGCACTCTCAATGCTGGCACTACTCCTGACATGAGATCAATTGAAAATTCAAGGTCTCTTTTCGGAGGTAATCTAGGCACCTCCTCAAGAAACACATCCATGAACCTTCATCTCACCGCTTTCTATTGAATTTAGTATGTGTATAGTGTACAGAGGACACCCTCTTCTACTAAACTTCTTGAGTTGTAATGTTGATATTTTTCTCACAGAGATTGGCTTATGAATGCCTTGCAATATTCTCCTATTTCCTTCCTCATCTTTGCATTCTATAATTTTATCATAACAATTCAATTTTGCCTTATGGGAGGCTAACCAATCCAGTCCCAACAACACGTCATAAGAGCAGGGGGTTGAACATTCAGATCCGCTTGGGTCTGAAAACCCTCAATCTGAATTGGACAAGCTTCAACGACCTCCTCCATTTTCCTCTTTGTTCCAATGGCTAACTGAACTAACCACACTTTAGTGTGATTCTTTCTCTATAATGAGCATGCCTCAACCACTCAAAGTGAAACATAACTAATATTATATCATGAGTCAATTAAAATAGAGATTGGTTGTTCAGTAATGATACCTTCCAATTCCACCACAGAGGCTTGGTAGTTTGCTTGTTGATTTTCTACCGCTGCATAGATTCTCAGTATTCTCTTGGCTATGTCGTTGACTGTAGTTGCCCCCTGTACGTTATATACTCTTCTACTGTCATGTTTTCTATGGGGACAATCCCTCAATAGATGTGGCTCTCCACATCCCCAACATTGCAAAGGTTCTTTCTTGGGCTCCTATGCTCTTTCCTTTGCTTACTCTACTGGCTTATTCTCACTTTGGGATGAAAATTTTTGTTGATGCACACTTCTTCTTGGCTGACCTAATTGTGTATCCTTCCCGTAATTCTTGCGGGGAAAATACTTGAATCCCTTCTTCTGGAATTCACTCTTGTCATTTATTTTCCAATCCTTAAGAGACTCATTCTTGTCCTTAGACTCATTGTAACAACATTTATTTTTTTGAATGGTGTCTTCCAGTGTCTTGGGTCTGTCAAACTCAATTTGATCTTGGTATGACTGTGGAAACCCACTGAGAAAATGCCATATTATTGCCTTCTCATCATTAAGGTAGGGAACATACCTCAACAATTCCATAAATCATTTTGCATACGCCTCCAAGGTAAGTTGCCCCATCTTAAGCTCATATATTTCCTTTATTTTGTCATCGTAATATTGTTCGGATAGGTAAGATTTGAAAAAGTATCTCTCAAACTTTTTCTAGGTTAATTTTCTTTCATTTATCCTTTTGATTTCTTTGAGGTCTTCCCACCAAATGGAAGCCCCTCCTTTCAAGTTAAACACTGCAATCCTTGCCTTGGTATTGTTTGATAAGTTATGTACTCAGAAGTATTTTTCAAGCTAAGTAGCCATGCTTATGCTTCCTCTCCTTTCTTTATTTCACCATCAAAGGTAGGTGTCTTAGCCTTCTTGAATTATTTAGTCATAAATACTGGATTTTGTGCCACTACTAGATTGTCTTGCTGAATTAGTATTCTGACTAGAGGGCTCCTTGGAAATGCCTCCACTCGATCCACTTCTCTTAGTGCCTTGCCACTTTCTTTTGGAAGATCTCTTTACCACATAATTTTGATCCATTCCATGCTTTTGGGCATCCGAAGAGGTTTTCAACCTCTCTGACTATTGTATTTTTGCATTGCTAGGACCTTGCTACAAATGTTTTTGAATTTCGGACAGACTCTGCAGTATAATTGCATTCAAATATGCATGTTTGGCATGGTATATCATAAGTCTCTCATTATCTGCCTTCAAACCCCTCACAGTGGCCATCAAATCTGAATGGGTTTCCCTATCCCTCCATCCATCATATTCTTCATCTCTGAGGTGCGAGAGGTCATCCATATTGTGTTGTACCATTCACTTATGTGAGATTTTTCAATTCATCCTACGTGTTGAAACAACAATCACCATTAGAATCTCATGCCAGTATTTTGATTCATGCACTCTAGAAAACATAAATCCTTTTTAAGGAACCTTAAGTGGTCTTAGTGACCCATTCAAGCCTAGGTTTTGAACTGTTCTCTGATACCACTCTGTAATGTGCCCAACCCCTAAGTGTCCTTTTAAGGGATGGGGTGTTAGAATTTTTTTCTTTTCTCAACTAATCTCAAATATTTTCTTCCCCAATTCCCTCATCTTCTACTCGCTTAGATATTTCCAATGGTGGTAATTTCACTCAAAGTTGAGCTCTAGATTAAAAGTTATGGCTTTTCCAAGCTTATTCTATCTTCGACCTCTATACCGTTGACATGTGGCGTCCACATGACACATCGACAAACTTTCCATCTAACATGAAAACTATGGTGTACCTACGTGGTGCCTGTAAATTATTCCATGATGAGGCTCCACTCAACCCAGGACCATCATTGTTATCACTCGGACTCTTTTCCAGTATTCTCATCACTCATCTCCGACGAATATGGTATCGAAGGATATCCCCTTTCAATGTCGTCCATTCGGAGCTAGAATGACTTTAGAAGTTTAACTGATCCGAGATAAAGGTATTGAGGTATATACTCCTCTCTTTTATGGATGGTCATAGATGGAAGTCGCAATATCTTGATAGATGGCTAATATTGATTCGGGGCTTAAGATTCTCCTGCCTAATATGTAAGTGACACCTGACACTCTAAACTCACTCTAACTGCCCCATTGGCATGCCACGTCATCCATGACATTATGACTGCATTATTTTGACATAGACATGACTCACGACAGATCGATGGATATCATGTTGTCAATCCATTCACCGACCTATGGTGATATCTTCCCTATATCGAATTCACACTCCTAAGCCACCGAAGGATTACTCTGAATCCTTCGAATTCATACTCCGATAACAGTCAATGTTGGACCATATCAACTCGTGCTCAATTCAGTCACCTAATAAACTACTCACACATGTCTTCGCACTGACACTCCCCGTCAGCTCTCACCCTTCCAACTTACTAGTGGGACCCGTAATGATCAACGACTGGGGATTCATTCCTCCTACTTCCAGATCTATGGATTACATGGGAACAACTGCGAAGTCCTTTTTTCAAAGTTATTCTCACTGCACATGAGATCTCCTTTCGAATGCCTCACTCCGACAGGTTTGTTTCAAAGTTTCTCATTTTGAGTCCTTCCCATGACATCTGAGGTATCTCTTCGACGCAACGACTCTGACCGCCCACCAATCAACGATCATGATCTCTTCATATTAATTATCATGGTTCTTCATTGACCAACGCATGGTTTACCAAATGATAAATGTTCGCTCTAAAGATTTATCCATTTTTCCAAGTCCTGCAAGACTTCGGTTTCTAACTTTTGAGGACTCAAGATGAATCAACAACCATCACAACTGTCAAACTTAAGGCTAAGGCCTCACATGATTTGCAGGCTCTCCACACAGGGAGCATATAGAGTATTCGAGTAGGTAGCAATTCATATTTATTCATTTGTACGATTTAACCAAGCATTAGGATACATCACAACCTAGCTCATCTTACATCATTCAAAATCATAGGTTAAGTACACAAACAGTCTCTTAGATCTAAACATTTATATGTACTAGCATACAATTGTTCTATTCATAAGCATTCACATAAATCATTCACAATCAGTTTCAGTATAGATGAACACTTATCTGATAAGGAAATAATTCAATCCAACTGACTGAGAGAGGATGCATTTCCTCCCAACCTTAGGCCTTGTTGTAAAGTCATTTCCTACAACACGCCACCCCCATTCCAAACCATGATACCACCAAGTAAATTGACTTGGAAGGGTTCCAATTCTGCGATGATCCAAGAAGGTTACTCTCCTTCTTCCTCTGACACAGTATAAGTTGCCACCTCCCACTGATATTTGGGTCTCTATAGGTTTATCAGGTGCTTTCTCAACTGCAATTCCTCTTCACAAGGGAGTCCCTTCACCGCTTAATATTCCCTTGGCGACCTCCCCTTACCAATGTCGGTTTATGTCCAGTAAGCACCAAGATGCAGCCCACTATTGCTCCATTTTAGGAATCTGGGTCATCTTTGTTCAGGGTGATCATCAACAACTTGGACAAGCTTGTTATTTTCTTCCAAAAAGTTATCCATTTTTTTCTCAATCAACACGTCTGCGTTGTTGCTCGTCTCTGAGCCTTATTTCTTCTCAGTCTTCTATTGCCTTATTCAATCCTTGGGCTCCATATTGGTTTCTAGGGTATCTCTCTTTTTTTCCTTACTATTCTCTATGCATCTATGTTTTTCCATATCCCGGTCTTCTTCTCCATCCCCTCAGGATCTCTGCAGTGTCCTGTTGACGTAACCTATAGTCTAGCCTTCATAATCTGAAGGGGTGGTTTTTGGTACATTCCTTGTCAGTTATCCAATTGGCCATTATTTCTCTGTATGGGACAACTATCATAGTAATTACTAATCAACCACTTTTATGACCTTCCCTTTAATGATCATGTGGTCTCCTCCATCATTCTGGGGTGTTGGTGGATGAAGTCATCATGCTTGTAAGTATATATTATCTTGTTTTGCAAGCTTCCTATTTTCTTTACTGAT
Organism: Picea engelmannii; assembly: GCA_009831015.1. Lineage (NCBI taxonomy): Eukaryota > Viridiplantae > Streptophyta > Pinopsida > Pinales > Pinaceae > Picea > Picea engelmannii. Next base: position 24,222 of record ML829136.1, on the reverse strand, counting down.
GCATCTCATCTCCATTTCACTCAACCATCCCATCAGTCCTCTACCTCATCAATTTCCTTTGTTGTATCATGGCTAGTACTTATCAAGGTTGTTCCCTCTTGTTCAACAGTTTGGTGTTTATATCAAATCAAAACACAATTACATGTCTCATACTATTAACATATGAATTTTGTGCATAATTACAGTCTTGGGAGAAAATAGGGTGTTACACCACATCAAAATGGTGTCGTTGAGAGAAAGAACCACACATTAAAAGAAATGGCTAATTGTATGATCCAATCTAAGGGATTAAGTCTAAAATATTGGGCGAAAGCCATTAACTATGAAAATTAAATAGTAAATCACACTCCCACAAAGGCTCTTAAAATTAAAACACCAGAAGAAACATGGAACAAACTTAAGACATATGTAGTTCACTTTTGTGTATTTGGTAGTGTAGCATGGGCTCACATTCCTGATGAGAAAAGGAAAGTATTGTAGCCTAAAAGTGAGAAGTGTATATTTGTTGATTATTTTGAAGATGTCAAAGGTTACAGACTTATTCATGTTCGACAACACAGGTATTCCAACAGAGGACGAACACCTTCAGTAACCACTCACATAACCAGATCAAAGATCAACACACCGATGTTTTCATGTGGTAAAACCCCTAC
>ML829136.1:0-18531 GCA_009831015.1 Picea engelmannii | reverse complement strand
ACAGAGAGATTTTACAAGAGAGTTTCTCACAATCGATCATCGGCAAATGACCCTCCATGCTTTTTAAATAGAGATCATGGACCAATCGGGTGTTAAGCCACGGATCAATGGTCGTTAAGATCGAGGAGAGTATGAACCGCCGGATCACTCTATGTCGGGAACATATCGTGACCGTCGGATTGCCTAACTACAAATGCATACTAATGCATACTAAATAAACACACTTTTAACTAACGACATATTAGACCAAGTAGATCTTAACTAACTCCTAAGTGTCTAAATATCCTAACACTTCAACCATATTGTAATGAAAATATTATTAGAAGAGATGTTAAATTTGATGAAAATCTCTTGGCCTACGAGCCTAATTTGACATTTGTGCCTTCTTCGGCTTGCGATCCATCTTCGGCGTTTGTGCATTTTGTTGTTCCTATTCTGGTTTCTTCTTTTTCGTATGATGAAAGTGAGGATGAAAATATACCTACACCTGCTCACCTTCCTCCAAATGAGTCTATTGAACTTGAACCTGCACCAGGACCATCGCTTCCTAGATGGGTCTATTCAACAAGAGAAGTAGTTGATGATCTTGTCAGTGATCCTTCAGATCAACGTCGGACACGTTCACAATTCCAGCAAACATATTATATTTTGGATCAATTTTTAGAGACTCGTGATCCAAAGACATTTGCAGAAGCTTCAGGTCATCCATACTGGGATACAACAATGAATCAAGAGTAGCACTCTTTAATGGTGAATGATACTTGGGGTCTTGTACCTCTTCCAAAAGAAAGAAAACTTGTCAAATGTAAATGGGTCTAAAGAACTAATTATGCATTATATGGAAGTTTTGAAAGACATAAGGATTGGTTACTTTCCAAAGTATTTTCCCAAGTTGAAGGAATCGACTATAATGAAACCCTTTCCCTTGTAGCCAAAATGAATTACATCTGCCTTGTTCTTGCCCTTGCTGCCTCACATAAATGGAAGGTCCATTAGATGGATGTCAAAATTGACTTCTTGCATGGGGATTTGCAAGATGAAATCTACATGGAACAACCTCCTCGATATGTCCAGAATGACTCTAGCCTTGTTTTTTGCCTCAATAAATCTCTTAATGGTCTTAAGAAATATCCCCGAGCTTGGTATGCCAAAATGGACAAATTTATTCTTGACACTGGATTTTCTAGATTCCATTATGATCCTAATGTCTATACCAAGAAATTAGGAAGCCATCTCATAATCCTTTTTCATTATGTTGATGACCTTGTCCTCACTGGTAATGACCCAAAACTTTTAAACCATGTGAACACCAACCTTAAGAAGAAATTTGAAATGACTGAATTAGGTTATTTGTACTATTTCCTTGGCCTCCAAGTTTTGCAAACCAAGAAAGGAATTCTTCTTTCCCAATCTAAGTATGCTTGTGAGCTTCTTCGTCGCTTTCACACAAAAGACTCAAAACCAACCCCTTCTCTAATCTAGTATGGAATTAAACTTACTTCCACCTGTACTTCTCCCAAATTTTATGCCACTTTGTACCGTCAGTTAGTTGGCGGCCTCTTGTACTTGACTCATACTTGTCCTGATCTTTCCTTCGTTATTGGTCTTGTTTCCTAGTATATGCAAACACCCCATGAAATCCATTGAAAAGAAACTAAAAGAATACTTCAGTATGTCTGGGGTACAGTTCAGTTTGGGATACATTACAGTTCAGGGGGGACTCCTTTATTGGTTGGTTTCACTGATTCAGATTGGGTCGGGGACCCTGATGATTGAAATTCTACTGAAGGTTATGTTTTTGGCCTTGGTTCAAGACCTATCACTTGGGCCTGTAAGAAACAACATGCTATTGTGTTGTCTTCAGTATAAGAAGAGTATCGAGTAACAATTAATGCAATTCAAGAAGCCTTGTGGCTTCGACAGATCCTTTCATAGTTTGGATTCCAACAACAACATCCGAACACCCTCTGGTGCAACAATCAAAGTGTCATCAAGATCGCCAAATATCCAATTCAGCGTCATTGGATCAAACACATCGAGTTACACATGCACTTCATCAGAAAGCTCATCCATGATAGAGTCATTGAAGTTCTCTTCTTCCCTACAAAAGATCAATTTGAACACATTTTCACAAAGTCTCTTACAAAAGTGAAGTTTTCCAAAATTTGACCTATGTTAGGAGTGTTGATATTATGGTAGTTGTGGGAGTTATTAACCTCCATGTGTAACCTATGACCATATTAGAATGTTTTGGAAGCTAGAAAAATCGTAAACAAATGTACAAAAATCCTAGAAGACATGGTGACTCATTAAAAGAATTAATATTTAAGTATTGGCCTCTAAAAGAAGAAGTCGGCCTGGAAAGGAGACAAAGAGCATTATAAATAGATGGTGCTTGAGCTCATTTGGTCATTCACACTCTCACAACTCATACAAGACAAGTGGTGTGCAAGTTTGGAGAAGGAGTGTTGTTGCAGAAACTGCAACTGGGATTTTGGTCTTGGTTTCTGGTTTATGGAATTTTTGTTTGGTGCGTTATTCTTGGAGAAAGAGAGATATGTTATCTCTAGGTTATTTGTTGGGTCTAGTACTACTTCCGGAATTATTCTATCTGTCAAGGTTATGTTTCTCAGGGGTGGTTGTGTGCCTATGGTTGGGTGAAAAGATTGAGATATTATCTATGGAAAAACGAGAACATCTCTTTTATTCTAACAGGTTATGGGACCACACTATCTTCAGACAGTCTAACCACTGGAAGATAGATTGGGAAGTTATTTGTTAAGCTCCTTGTGGCACCAGTTACAAATGTAGCTAGGTTTTCTAATTATGCAGCTGCAACAAACCTTAACCCTTGTGTTAGGGCACTTCTAGTGAAGCATTTGACCTAATTCCTTGACATCATAGTGCACCCTATCCTAGCGCACCTCTTAGTACCCTCAGCTAGCAAAAAAGTCATGTTTGAATATTTGGTCAAAGTTAAAGTCAAAGTTTTATTGTTCAAAGTCGAATGTTGATTAGTCAAAGTCAAATTCAAAAGTTGACTTTTGGTCAAATTAATTTTGTGGTCAAAGTTGAAATTCTAGAGTTTCTAGCTTGTTCTAATCATTGAATCTTCTGATTCGGTTTCTAATCTCTTCTTGTCAAGATGGTATCTAGTTTCAGATTGGAAGACAAGTTGGACAATGCTACAAGACTTCAAAGGTATGCACTTGTATATGCTATCCAAGTTATATCATATAGTAAAACAAGAGTGTGTTTACAGGGAAAGTACTAGAAACCTTGTCCAAGTTACAATATTAGATTCAGTGCATTCAAAATAACAAGCGCACCCTCTATAGCAAGTGAGTCTTTCAGGTTCCAAGTTTGATTAAATTGTTAAGCTTCAAATTTGTATATATCAAGGGTGATAGTTGATACATTACAAAAACAGTATTTGAAAGGTTCTATTATTGCTAGGTGCAATGAATATTTGACTGCATATGAATACCATTGATATAGATGCCTATTGTACATGTTTCAAGAAGAACTAACATTTCCTCTAGAGAGATATTTCTTGTTTGATTTTGTTGTTCTTGTTCTGGGTAGGTACCACTGTGAAATATGTTTGATGAACAATCTTAGTGAAAGTTGTTATAGAATAAGTTTATAAGGATGACACAATGCTTGCAAAAACTACCAGATGGGAAGCAATCAAAACAAATAGAAACAAACTTGAAGAGACTCAGAGGGAGTCATACTCGGAAAGAAGTTAGTAATCAAGAGAAAACTAGAATAAACTTGTGTCACTTTGCATAAAACAAGAAGGATGCAGACGAAATCATGGAATCTCTTAGATGGAGGGAGTTGATTACATAATTTGAAAAGAAGATCATTCATATTGCTCATTCAGGCATGAATCCGAGATTATAAGGGAGTTAATCCCCAATAATATGATCCATTGAAGAATATGTGAATACTATGAAGTATATGTCCATGTTCTTCATTGGAAGTAGTAGCCATGATAAGCAACATGTGTTCAACTTGAATCTAGAAGAAGTCTTATTCTAAAAGAAGCCTTGAATATCCCTGGTTGTCCATCTACATTTATGTTCCTATGGAAAATATAAGAAGTTGGAACCTTCAGGAAGGAAGGGCATGGAATCTATAGAAGATTCCATGGACTCCAACGTTGAATAAGGAAGTTGTGATGAAGAACAATGTGTGTGAGAAATTGTGAAAAAGACTTATAAACAAAACCATTGATAGATACAAGGCAAGATTCAGGGCTAGGGGATTCTCCCAGAAGGAGGGAGAAGACTATGATGATAGCTTGTTCCAGTATACCTTTACCTAAGACATTATATCTCTTGAAGTATCCATGGGTTGGATTTTACATCAGATGGATATAAATATTGTTCTTCTCAACAAAGTAATTGAAGAAGAACAATATAGAACCTCAAGGTTTTGAGGTATACCAAAAAGAGAGACCCATGTATGAACATAGAAGAATACCTTGTATGCATTCAATCAACCTGGTGCGGAGATTCTCATGTATAGCAAAAGCATGGTGAAAACTTCCTATGACAGAGGAAGTGTATTGAAATGATTCTTCAGAAGTCCGGGATGATGGATTTCAAATCTATAGAAAACTCCCATGATTACCAATCTAAAGAAGATGAGAGAATTTGATTCAATAGACTCGTCCTTGAATTGACAATAGAATGACTCATTAATTTGTTTGGAGAATACTCATTCGGATATTTTCTTTGTTGTGAAAATAGTTCTAGGTGGAACTTAGCCATGAAAATTGAATAACTGCAAAGCATGCCCTGAAATATATTTGTGGAACGTTTGAGTTATGATATACAACTGCATGGATTTATCAATTCAGATTGGGTAGGGAGTGTAGATGACAGAAGAAGTTCTTCTTGGATATGTTTCAGTTTGATATTTTCCACAATATCACGGGCTAGCAGGAAACAGAAGTCTGTTGCACTCAACACTGCAGAAGCAGAGTATATTGGCTCTGTAAGATGGTTTTTGGACTACTTGATCAAGTGTTGGGTTCGACTATGATATATTGTGATAACCAGAGTTGTGTGAAGTTCTTAGAGAACCTGGTGTTCCATGACACGTCGAAGCACATTGAGATCAAGTACTATTTTTCTATGGGATAAAGTCCAAAGGGGAGAAGTGGTTCTCGAGTATATCTCCAATGATGAGAAGATAGCAGATATTTTGGTAAAACCTCTGTCCAAGATGAATAGTTTGCGTACTTAAGGGACAATCTAGACTCGTGGAGATGAATTCCTTATTGGAAACGAAAGTGATTACCCCTAGGTTGGGAGGGAGAACTGATGTGTTATTGATATATGGACAGTCATTTTCTAGTTTGGAAAATGGTCCAGGTTGGGTAGTCACTTTCTAGTTCTGAAAGTGTTCCAAGATTCTTGATGGACAGTCATTTTCCAGTTTGGAAAATGGTGTAGGATGGGTAGTCACTTTTCAGTTCGTAAAGTGGCCAAAGATTTCTGACGGACAGTCATTTTTCAGTTCGAAAAATGGTCCAGATTGATTAGAGATTTTCGTAATGAAAATGGTCTGATAGATTGTTGATGTACCATAGAAAGCGATTCCCCTTATGTACAGTGTGGGGAAATGGTCTAGGACAGTCATCCTTATTGGAATTCACTCTGAGTAGTGGTCAAGCAGAATGGTCTTCCTCTCCAGGCAACCATTATTTTGAAGTTCACAGTTGTGAGAAGTTTCGAAGAATGGTTTGTTATAGGATGTTCGTGCAAGCAGTCATTATCATAGGAAATGGTCCAGACAGTCATTCCCTAGGGTAGACTGATTCTCTCCAAGTTTCACTGTGATTAGTTCTGGAAGAATGGCCCAGTTAGGTGAATGGTCTAGGTTCATAAATCATGGATAGTCATTCCCTAGGGCAGACTCATTTTCTCCAGGTTTCACTGTGATTAGTGTTAGAAGAATGGCCCAGTTAGGTGAATGGTCCAGTTTTAGAAATCAGGGATAGTTATTCTTCTATGCTTGAGAAGAATAGTCCAGATAGCCCATGGCTGATGTTTAACTTTCTGAGGGAAAATACTCTTCCAGGTCTCACAGATGTGAGTGGAAGAATGGCCCAGATGACTCAGTCTGTATCATGATATTGTTATGCAGGTTGATATCATATGATATGATTGCTATGGAGATTGTATGTCTCTGGACAATAGTTGTATTCTACTGTGGTGGATGTGATCCACTGGTAGTGACTGTGAGTCACTGGTTAGTAGTATTGTGCTACTAGGAGTGGTTGTGTACCACTGGATAGTAGTTGTATACTACTATATATAGACACAATTATGTTCTATTGAATGGCATTGTTCTGATTGCCATGGAGACTACCACTAGTGTTGGAGATTATCGCCAACTAGATGGATAGTCAGTGTGTTGATGGACAGACATTCTCCAGGTAGACAATGGTCTAGGTAGGACAGATTGTTGATGGACATATATCCTCCCTATGGAGGATGGTCGAGGTTGAAAGATTGTTGGTGGACAAACATTCTCCCTATGGAGAATGGTCCAGGTTGATAGATTGTTGATGTACCATGGACAACTATTCTTCTAGGACGTATTTCCAGATTAGAAGAATGGTCTATCTCCCTAAGTTCAAAATAGTGACCAGAGTGGAGATATTGGTACAGGACAAACATTTTCCCTGAGTTCACAGTAGTGGTTGGAGGGAAAATGGTCTAGGACAGTCATTCTTCTAGGATGTATGTTCGGATTAGAAGAATGGTCCTTGTATCCCATGGGGTGGATTTCAACATCTGGGAGGAATAATATTATTATAGAACATAGGTCCATATTAGAATAATGATCCTTGTATCCCATTGTGGGGCTTTCAACATCTGTTGAGACAACTGTTCTTCCAAGACGTGTGTCCAGAATAGAAGAATGGTCCTTGTATCACTTTGTTCAATAAATGACCTATTCAACACCATGCATGATTACTCAAATGGAGTATGGATTCAAGAGATGATGCAATTGATGCTATCATATGATACTGATAGTGGTGATGTTTCTCACAAGATGATCTATGTGATCATGAGATGGCATGCGTGGCTATGATGATGTTACCCGTTGAATGGTCTATTTATGCTCAATACCATTGGCTTTAATACCTCCCTATCTAGGAGGGAGTTTTGATATTATGGTTTATGTGGGAGGTATTAACCTCCATGTATAACCTCTGACCAGATTAGAATGTTCTGGAAGCTAGAGAAACCGTAAACAGATGTATAAAAACCTTAGAAGACATGTCGTCTCATTAAAAGAATTAATATTTAAGTATTGGCCTCTAAAAGAATAAGTTGGCCTGGATAGGAAACAAAGATAAATATAAATAGAGGGAGCTCTATCTCATTTGGTCATTCACACTCTCACATCTCACACAAGACAAGTGGTGCGTAAGTTTGGAGAAGGAGTGTAGTTGCAGATACTGCAACTAGGATTTTGGTCTTGGTTTCTGGTTTATGGACTTTCTGTTTGGTGTTATTCTTAGAGAAAGAGAGATATGTTATCTCTTGGTTATCTTTTGGGTCTAGTACTACTTCCAGAATTATCCTATCTGTCAAGGTTATGGTGCTCGGGGGTGGCTGCGTGTAGAATTTTGATACACAAAAGTGAATATCCCTTATCATACTTCTAAAGTAAATTGATCTCTTCATAAGACTCATGGTTAATATTTATTGGAATGGTGACTCTATTATTGGGAATGTTCTAGATTTATGAAAGCCTTTATTTTATCTTTTTTGGTATGATCTCTATACACAATATAGGCCTTGGTTTCAAACACTCGCACGTGCATGCATAATGTTTTTTTTTTGTAAGCATAAATGTGCCTAAGCATTGTACCTTACATTTCACTAAAATAGAAAGTAAGTAGGAAAATATGTTTTTATATATAATAATTCATCTCACTTTCCAATTTATATGTAAGGTTAAAATATTTTGTAATATTCCCAGCTAAACTAGGATATCAAGATCTTTTTCAAATTATGCTCTAAACCCATTGACAAATTTTTACAAACATTTTGCATGTTGGGTATGTGTTATATTCTTTGCATGTGTGTGTGTGGGCGTGTCAGATTCGACAATTGTGTCTGACGATCCCTTGTAGTAGTGTGCTTTGTGTCATGTGCGTCGGGCGCTTTCCTAGGGGGGTCCCAGGGGGGCAGGTATGCCCCCCTGGTTATGTGCAACGTTTGGCACCGGGGGTTAGCCTGGGGCAGCGCCTCGAAATTTTTTTGGGGCGGTTTTTGCTATTTTAAGCGGATTTTGCTATTTTTAGCAGTTTTCTAAATTAATCTTGGATTAAGGGATTAGGGTTTTGGTATCTATGGAATACCTAAAAACATTGTATATATTATATGTTGAATGGTGAAATTCGAGATAATGAATATAAGAAAGGTTTTCCCCGGTTGAGGGTTTCCGGTATAAATCTCTGTGTACTATGTGAATGAGCCATTGATTAATTTTTGTTTTACTTAAGAATCTATATGCATTTATTTACTTCACAGGTTTAAAACTTGCATTGCATTCATAAAATACTTTCGTCAAACACATTGCAAATATTACCAATGCACATGAAATGGAAAGGTCACCATGGAATTTTATTTATGAATGGAATCCAAAACACAACAAGTCTCTAATGGTTTCTAAGGAAGTTGCATTACATCAATGAAAAACACGGAATAACAAGTCAAGACCTTAATGGTGCCACGACCTCCTCAATAGACGAAGCTTCCTCCTACAAACTGCAAAATGGATAACTCCAAACCTTAAACCCTCTCCAAGATGATGCCAAACCATAATATGAAGCTCAAGTGAAGATCTTATATGGATCCTCCTCCTTTGTCTAGCTAAGGTGGATCTTGCACCACCGAAACTAAACTACAATGGAAGGGTTTTGCCAAAACCCTAGCGAAAACCTTGGTTCCAAGAGAACTCCAAAGAGATCAATCCAAAAACATAATGCAAAGTGAAGTGCTAGCCCTCCTTTTATCCTTCTTCCATGCCTTCTAGAACTTTCCCCTTTTTTACTAAATCAAATATGACCCTTATTCCCCTTTTACTTTCACTTTAAGATTAAAAGTCACTTTTAATAATGTTCAAGTAACTTATTAATCTAAAGTTACTTTATTTTTTTAATATCACTTTAAAAACATAACATCTCCTAACTAAGTGACATTAAATAACCCCTTTGACTCCCTTTTCCTTCATTGACAAACCACGAAATTCATTTCCACTATAGAACCGGGGAATCCAAAAATGGGGACATGACATATTCTTCATGAATTTAATTAACAATTAGATTATGAAAAGCAAACATGTCATGAGCAAGATTTAATCCCGAGTGGGGACAATAATAATTCTTCCTCTCAACTACTCAAACTATACCAAATTGACAGGAAAACAAATTATTATTTAGCTCATAGGTTATATAACAAATGTGGTTATACTCCTAAAAAAAGTTGGAAATGATTAATAACCATCAAAGAATGATGAATGATATTTAATATTTAAACATAGGTTATTATTACAGCAAACACTCTGCATTGCTACTAAACAAGGACTCAACAAACATGTATACACAAATAAATTTGTTAATCTAGCTTAGGTTATTATTACAACAAACACTCTACATTACTATTAAACAGAGACTCAACAAAGATGTATATACACATAATTTTTTAATCTAGGTTATAGTAGTGAATATTAATCAAGAAATATGTGGTGCCTCTAACCTTGGAGCATTGGATCATGTTATCCCTGATTTCTAGGGATAACTAGGAGATCATGTCTCGAGGCCCACAGGTCCTAGACATGGAGTACCGAGAGAAAGATTGAACTGAGCATGGCCCTGGAGGGCCCATCCTTCTCTTCTTTCATCAGATTTGTCTTGTCATCAACAGCATCCATCACCATCGACCTGGTCTTGTATCGAAGAAGACTCTTGCTCCATGAGGTAATTGGTCCAGGTATCATGGTATGTGTCACTTTTGATCATTATAACCTTTAGATATATGCATCTTACTCCTTTTATTTCTAACAACTGCTTGGATCTTACATTGACCCACTTGACCATTGTTGAGGGGATTGACAAGGTGTCCTAGCAAGCCTGTACCCATAGGTTTTGGTTTTCCACCAGGGGGATTTCTGAAGAGCCATCGTCCGCTCCCATCATATCATCACTTTTTCATCTTATCTCCCACTCATCTTTCCCATTCCCCTATTCTAGGCATCAGGATGATCTGTTTGTAGGGTTGAACCTTATCTCATGGGAAAAAGGGGCTAAAGGCCCAGAAGGTAAAAGCATATGGTAAAAGACAAAAGCCATAAAAATGAAACCTAGAGATGCCTCTCCCAGGGATCCCCAAGAAGGCAATAAAAATCCTCTCAGCAAGAAACAAGAGGGACCCTAAGAAAAATAACCAAACAAGACCTAGCCAAGAGGATAGGGGGTCTCATCACGAGCCAACCTATTATGTTCATGGGTACTTAACAGCATGACATTGCCACTATCTGGTTACCACGCCAGGGTAGTGACATTTTGTTGCATGGCCAAGGGAAAGGGGGTCTCATCACGAGCCAACCTTATCATCTCTATGAAAGTGCTTGTGGGTAACACTGTCAGCTCTAGTCACCACACCAAGGCAGTTTCCTCTAGTTAGTCCTTGAAATAAAAAAGAAAAAGAAAAGAAAGAATAAAGGCAATAAAGGGATTTAAAAAAATTGCATCCATGACGGGTACAGCTCGCCTTCTACAAAGGCACCCACAGGTAATATCATGCATCCATGTCTTTCACTCTACCCGTATGTCTGGACATCCCTTATCCACATCACCTCGTTCTACAAGGTTTGGATGATACCCCTTGGAGACTTTCCTTTCCTTATGAATACTAGCCCAATAGGGTGTCTTGTCCTTTCTTTTAGCCTTGTATTTTAGGTCTTTGTAATATCTTTGAGCTATTGGATGATATATCATGGTTTTTATGCATATGTCTGATAATATTAATGATGAGATGTGATTAACATTACTATGATCCCTGTGACTAATGAGCCCATGGAGGGCGAACTTTTTGATGTGCAAGACCATGCCCGACGGACAGGTACCACATGGACTGGTACACATGGGGAGATGATTATTTCGGACCTCCATGGGGCTGAAGAGCCCATCAAATGGTTGTTGAGACCCCATCAGGGGAAGAGACAGGACAGTGCTTGGTTGAGATTTTTCACCTAGGAAGAAGAAGGACGTTCCATCAGGGACACTTTGGTTGAGCCGGACCTAGGGGGATTGACCCACTTGCAGTGGAACGTTGGCCCCAGATGACCTAGGACGTCACCAGGAGGCTTGTGACATCATCATGGCAGATGGACAGGGTTGTTGGCACGTGTGGTAGCTTGGGAGAGCCCAATAAGGGCTAACGTCTGGCTTTTGGATGCTTCATTGGCCCCAAAAGGGCCTAACGTCTCCCTCGGGAGGGCTTGACATCTCATATTTTTCTCATTTAGGGTTTTAAAAGAACATTTAATGTAAAAACAGTATGATTTTTTTTTAAAGCCTTGTCGGCTAATTTTATAACCTAAAATTTAATTAGAAGTCATGATACAGTATATATTGAGGAGTTTTATCCTCATTTTAACATAACACACAACTCACTCTCTTGTGAGATCTGATTTTTGCGCCCTAGTTGGGGTATTTCATCTTTTAAGTGAGGCGCACTTGTTGAAGGAAGGATTTTCTTGGCATTTTTGGCATTTCTCTTGAAGGAAGGCTTACAACTAGGGTTGGCATTGCTATTTCTTCATGATATGTAAGTGTATTTTCTGCAAAACTTCTTAATTGAATGGTTGTAGGCTTGTATTCTTGCATTTATTATAAATTTGCTAATTTAAAACCCTAGGTAACAAGCACACAAGTAGGTCCTTGTTTCATGTCCCCTAAAAGAGAAATATTCAGCCATTGAAGAAGGAAGGAAGAGCCTAGCCTTTGCTACACTCTTTTGACTTCTTCCCTTGTGCTAACTGTACTTTTAAAAGTTAAGAAGGAGGAGACGTCCTAGGCCTAGGTTATCTACACCTAGGGTCGTACTGCTTCTAGGTTTTTGTGATAGGGCCTTGCCATTACAACACTGTCCCTCACACTACTCTCTTGTCTTGACTTATCCTTTATGCTAGCCATTTTGCCAAGTTTGACCTAAGGAAGGAGGAAAGAGCACGAGGCATTGCTTAAGCAACACAAGAGTGAGCCTCTTTCCCCTAGGGTTTTGATTCTAGGGCCCTGCCATTGCAGCACCTTAGAACCCTTCCCTCTCGTCCTTAGCCTTTTATCCCTTCAACTTTGTGTCCTCTCTTTAATTGACTCCATTTACCCCTAGGCATTGATCTTAGATCCACAACGTTGAAGTGATAGTGCTCAAACAACTTCTTAAAACTCTTAAATTTGAAACCCTAACTAACTAGCTAACCCTAATTAGGTTGATGTCATACTTGGATATTCCATCTTGACGTGGCATATGTCTTTGATAAGCAATTAGATGATGGTTTAAGAGCATTTATTGAGTAAGGGATTGATTAAATACATTGTTGGCTACATCATCTCAATATTTATTGATGACTTGATATTATTCCATTGCTATATTAATTGACATTGATCTCATTGATATATATTGTTTTAATTGCTTATATATTGATATCGGATAGTCATATGAAGTACTAACCCATTGAATTATAGCATGCATATATTGTTTTGCTATTGTCTTGTTCCGGGCAGGTGTTCTCATTTGGGGCTACACTTCATTATTGGTTGATTAGCCGGATTATTTGATCTTGGTGGTAACCTGTGAGGAGGAACTTTTACTTTGACCTTTATACTTTGGCCTCTTCAAAACCCCAGGTTACCGGGGACGTCTCCCCTAGGCTAACCTCCCTTAATAGAAAGAACCTCCCCATTGTGGTGACATTGGGTGGGGTAGGTTCCTGTTACGCCAGTTTGGCCTCTACCTTCTATCCATTTGACCTAGCTACAAACTGCGCGAATAACAGATCCAACAACCAATCGAACTTAATAAGGGTGAGACCATATTCTAGAAATCCTACACCACCTCCAAACCTAATAAGTGTGAGACCATATTTTGGATATACAATAGCACTTCCTTTGATATAATAGGAAAGTTGTTTCATTGGAAGATAGGGAATGGGGCAAAAGGTAATGTTGGGATTGGATGAATGGCTAGGGAAAGACACACACTATCAAATGATCAATGCACTCAAGTTAGAGCTCAATCAAAAGAACTTATTCACTCTCTTGAATGTAGAAAACCGTTCAATTCATCCATACTTATATCAATTGTGTCTTGATAGTGAAGAAATCTACCTATCAAAGGACTATTTAAGCATGTGGAGAGTCTTTAAGGGTCATATCATTAAAGCAAGAATCAAGCTACTATCGGAGAAGGATAAACTCACATGGGAAGGGAATCCTCACTCGAGTTCTTATTCAATGAAATTGGGATATAAGACAGTTTAGGGATGATCAATGAGGATACTTTCAGGTGGTGGTAGGTTTGGATTTGGAAATTAGTAGCCTACCCAAATAAAAAGGTGTTCTCATGGCTATCCCTTGCCAACAAAATATTCACATGGGATAAGTTGTACCATACATGTTGAGAGGCTTGGGGAGGTGTATATTATATGAATAACACTTAAAATAGATCACACATCTATTCATCCACATTTATCACGTTAAAAAAAGTTTTAGAACAATGTGTAGGGACTCATCCAAAATAGAGTTACTTGGGAGGGTTCAGACTAAGTCAAGTTGAAAAGTGAATGATCAAGCATTGGCCCTCCCACTATCAATGATATGTTCCATTTGAATCACACTAAAATCAGTTATTTTTCGAGGGAAGAGATTGCTCGCAGCAGAAGCACACTACAAGGGAAAACTTTCCACTAGGTGTCACAATTTCTATGGTGAAGCATCCTAGACATCTTGTGGCACCAATAAAGGACTTGAACAAAACCTCAAGGTTACTTTGATGGAATGAAAAGTGGACACCAAAGTCAAAGTGGGGCAGTTGGCCACCTTATCTTGCATAGCAACACCAAAATCTAATTGATGATTGGGATTGTCAAGGGCTCAAACAACAAGACTGAACTAATGGTAGTCATCGCTCTTCTAGAAATTTCATTAGAGAATCATATCAATGATTTGGATTTATATGGTGAATCCATTGTTAAAATCGGATGGTTGGAGGGAAGTATGTGGATCCATAATATCCAACTTCAAGTGAGCGTGACTAGAGCAAGGGAGATAGCAACTAATTTGAACCCAATCTCTTTTACTTGTGTCTTTACAAAACTAAATATAGAAGTAGATAATGTTGCCAAGTCACTTGTGCATATGGCCGAGGGAACCCTCCACATAAGTAAATATCTTCTTGATGGATCAAGCTTTAGCAAGATTATATCCTTCTTCAATTGGAAGGATGTGGATTTCTTTTAATTTATACAAGACCTATTATATATATATATATATATATATATATATATATATATATAGAGAGAGAGAGAGAGAGAGAGAGAGAGAGAGAGAGAGAAGGGCATTTATCTATAAGAAAAGATATGTTTAATATTAAATTTCAGAGAGATGAATGTTAAGTAGAGCTTAGCAGTAAGATATGAACTTTTAATCTTGAAATTGAATTTACTTAGCTCTTATATATATATATATATATATATATATATATATATATATATATATATATATATATTTATTAAAGAGAAATATATTTAAATTTCAAATCTTTTAAGTTCAAAAACTTTACAAACCATTATAAGATAATTCCACAAAAATTACTTATTTTGTATTTTTTCTTCATTCAACAATATTACAAGTTGTTGAATGGTTGGTAGTAATTTATTTGAATTCCAAAACAAGTAAATATGTCACAAAGTATTTAATCTTTATAAAATATAGAAATTGAGAAAGTAAATAAGTATAAGGTTGAAATCATAGAAAATTATAATATTGGTCACATTAATAAGTACTTGTTCTCTTAAAACACTAAAATAAAAAGATATAAAAATGGTAACATCAAAACCAAAACATCAAATGGAAAGTGACAATAAAAAAAATTAAGTAAACAAAAATCAATAAAACTATGTGAAAGTTGTTACATAACACTTTTAGAAAATTCTATATTAAATATTTTTAATTTTTCTTTCATTTTTAAAATAAATTTATTTTTTCGAATTTATGTCTCAATCTTAATTAGAAAAATGAAAAAAGTAAAATTAAAAAAAAACAAAACAAAACAAAAAAACATATATTTAATTTTCAAAATATTTAATTTATTAAATTGTTTTTATTAAAATATTGAAAAACTTTATTAAAATTTAAAACATGAAATTTAACTTATGCAAAGTCCAATATTTGATGTACAAATGAAAATTATAAAGAAGAGATGAAATGGTACAATTTAAAATGATATTTAAAGTTCCAAAAAAAAAATTAAGATAATTTTAATTAGAAAAATTAAATGTAAAAAACATATATTTAATTTTCAAAAAAATTAATATTAACTTCATAAAAAAATTATAACATGGAATTTAACTTATGCAAAGTCCAATCTTTGATGTACAAATGAAAATTACAAAGAAGAGATAAAATGGTGAAATTTAAAATGATATTTAAGGTTTCCATTGAGGTGTTAAATGTTTTTGGCAAGGTTCTATTAAGATCTTTTTGCACTTCAAATCTAAGATTTTTAAATTTTTAGTTACAATTAATCTACTAATTGGTTGCAATTTCATGATCTTTTATCTTATAACATTAAAATCTTATAACATTAAATAAGATAAGAAAAACCTCTTAAATTTAAGATTTTTAAATTTTTAATTACAATTAATATACTAACTTGATGATTATTTATTTTGGTTATAATTTCATGGTCCTTTGTCCTATAACATGAATAGGATTAAAAACCTCGCTTTACTCTATCTTAGAAAGAATTCATAAATTCATGAAACATTTCCATTCACCCATTTAAGGAAAAAAATCTTAATATTATATTAGTCATAAAATTTATGACATCTAATGGAATGTCTTCTCATTCTTAACTACCTTTCTCAAGTGACATTTCATAATAATAAATCATTTTTATTATTAATCTTAAATTTTAAATAAAAAAAATCATTTATTATTTAAATAATATATTATATATTATTTTTTAAAAATTAAAATAATAATATTTTTTTGGGAGTACTTCCATATTATAAAAAGATAAGAAGGAAAGCTCGTCCACGTAGAGTTGAAGTCAGATAAATCTTTGAGCAAACCCTTCGCCTTGAATTGGACCGACCAATCATAAACAATGTTTTAAGATATATATAGATTTCACATGCTCCAAATTTCCACTCGCCCACGTGATTCTTGAAATCAGATTAAGCTGTCTAAGCAAACCCTTCGCCTTGAATTGGACCGACCAATCATAAACAATTTTGTAAGATTGATTCTTAATAGAATATACCCAAAATAGAAATCTTGGAATAATCTTAATTAATAATATATCATTATGTTTATAAAATATTGAAATTTCCAAATATTTGCATCTCTATAGTTGATTTGTTAATAAAAATAAATTATCTTTTTAGTAGTGTATTTGATTTAATTTTTAATATATTAGTGAAGAGGAAGGTGTAGATTAGATTAAAAAAAAAATGTAAGAAAATTTAACAAATGTTTTTCTATATCTTTCTTATGAGCAAATGATATTTCATTACTAAATTTTATTCTAGAAAATTTGATAGTTTTATTAAAAAAAAAATTACCAAATATTAAACAATATTAAAAATAGCTAATTAAGTGAACAATAAATTTATATTTTAAATATACTTAATTAATAGTATTTGAATTTTTTTTGAGAAAAAATATAATTATTTTTTGTAGCTAAAAGAAAATTACATTTGATGATTGAGATTTTTGTAGTTAGAATTTTCTTTAGGTTTGTTTGGAATATCCACGGTATTGTTTGTTACGGGTCGACGTTTCGGGTCCACAACAAGAAGATAGATCTTGTTGTGGATCTGAAACGTCGACCAATAACAACAAACAATATTGTGGATATTCTAAACCAACCTAAGAA
This sequence comes from Picea engelmannii, assembly GCA_009831015.1. Classification (NCBI taxonomy): domain Eukaryota; kingdom Viridiplantae; phylum Streptophyta; class Pinopsida; order Pinales; family Pinaceae; genus Picea; species Picea engelmannii. Next base: position 1,330 of record ML829136.1, on the reverse strand, counting down.
AAAATTACATTTCTCAAATGTTGACAACACTTATACAAAACCTATCATGCCTCAAAACTAAGTTCTACCTAGTTATTCTAGAAGATATGCATTCATTCACTAATTATCAGTTCCATATACTGAACTAAACTTAATAAAGTTAAAATATACTTCTCTTTAGAAAAAAAAATGACATTAAATATCAAGTGTTTCATTACATTAAAACATTGAAAGTAAAGACACGTATAAAAGTCCATCTAAAAATTCCTCCAAAATAATTGTACCAATCAACTTATTGATCATCCTTTAACAAACCATCTGCAAATGTGTTCATTTCTCAAATACAAGTGAAAATGATTCCTTGAAAGAATGATGTTATCATTTTTAATTGATCTACCAAAGACTCTAGTACCACATTTTGGTTGATGTTGTGTTGTTAGTACCAAAATCCAAACTTGCTTAAAACTTGGTGAAGCAAATTTCAATGAAGTATAAAACTCCACTTGCACTGTAAAAGTCAAGTGGACCTTTAAAAAAAAATCCATAGGATCCCCATCTAATCTTAAAACCCCTTTAATTATAATTAAAGGAACTTGAAAGATACCATCAATATAGTTGAAAATTTGACTTTCGTTTTTATTAAATAAACCATCATTTCAAAGCTAGTCACAATACTAATCTAAAACATAGTATCATTCCCCTTTTCCCAAGATTCCAAGTCTTATATGATCTTAAATATTATTATTATCCATAATATTTTAATAATAATGATATCCTCACGGGTGGTGGAATGTATAGAGGATGGGAGACAAATGATAAATAGTCGGTGGTTGACAACCCATAAACTTTGTATCGTGAAATAAGAGCCCCACAAACATATCACCTAAGTGTTGATGGTAGGGCTACATTAACACCATAGGGCGATTCAAGGGGTTACCATGTCATCATAGATGGTGAGGTTTTATGTATTTTATTCAACATTTGTCTAAGTGTTGCATCTTTCTTTGTCTTCGGAAATAAAAGATCTTAAATAGTATTTAAGGCCTGTAGAATTATTGGGCAGCGTGTAAATTCTTGGATAGTGTTATCCTAATTCTTGGATCTTAGTGATTAAGGTTGGAACCTTTGGTTTTGCCATTACATGTATGGTTAATCTACATATTTCAAATCGGTAGTTGTAGATTTGCAACCAAATGAATATGAGGTTGTATGGGTAATTTACATATTTCAAATCGATAGTTGTAGATTTTCAACCATAGTAATATGAGGGTCAATTTACCTTATTTTCTATAATAGATTGTATTTTTTAGGATATTAGTAGATAAGAGCATAAGTATTGATCCTCGTCAAT
>ML829135.1:37472-54346 GCA_009831015.1 Picea engelmannii | reverse complement strand
GAATGATCAGCCATGCCTTCCATAATCCGTAGTGTAAAATCGAGGTAAATAGGAGGTTTTAGAGCAAATTTTGGGTGAAATGACAAATGGAATAGTGAAATTAAGTTTTTACCCATTTTTATTGACTTTTTCACTTTTTCATTTATATTTTTATATTATTTTATATATTTTACCTAAACCCTCAAGTCCTAATGACTTTGCAAGTGTTGATTTTTTGCAAATGAAAAGTCTAGGAGTGAAACATTGAACAAGGATACACTTTTTGGTTTGTTTTTATACATTTGTCACATGTATAGATCCTTTTAGGGTTTTTCAAGAAAAACTTCGAGCTTAGTTTTTGTTGTTTCTCATGCTCATAAATCGATGAGAATGTAACCGGGTATACTTTTATCGATTTTTTGACCTTGTAATGTTAACATGAAAAACGAAACCTATGGTGTATCCTTTAATCCCTTTTCACACTCCGTAAAAATGAAAAGATTCTCGAGCAACCTTGTTCTTTTCACGCTCGTAAAAGTATTTGAAGGAAACAGTTGATGAGTGGTAGGTTATCGCTTTTTCGGTCTCATCATATTAATTTACAAAAAAGGAACTTATGGAGTTCTCTTTAAGTGTTTTTCATACTCTCTAAACATGAAAAACCCCTGGGTTTTCTCTCTTTGGACTTGTTAAACGAACATTTAAAGACCCACATGGGACCGAACCACTCCTTCTTAGGGTTCAATAAAAATACTTCAAGGGACTCATCCAAAGGATGAGCTTACATAAATAAGCATATGTTATCCTCCTCAAGCTTGCGTAAAAATAAAGAGGTACTTGCTATAAATGGTGGGGGAAAAATTGGGAAAGAAATGTGTCTCTATATCTGTGTTAGTGGTAGTAATAGTTTCTCTTGAACATGACACCCCCCTTCATCATTATATCTGGGTTGGGAAATCCATTTATCTCTCGTTTGACTATCTGCATGTCCATATGTTGGGTCATCCTTGAGTCAATGATGCCAAGACCATTGTCGTGTCATTCATATATTCAAGAGAAGTCCAACCTTAATAAGCCTCCTACTGAGTTGAACATCTACAGTTATAAATTTTCTACCATGTCGACCTTCTTTGTGTCAGTTTCAAATCACTTCACACTCTGATCCACCTCAAATCTGTTACTTATTTCATGTCATTGATGGGGGATACATCAAGGCCCTCCTGTGGTGAGTGTTTTCCTGTCGAATTCAACTCATTACCTAGGAACAAGACTTCAAATCATTTAGTACCTTAGAAACTGCATGCCTCAATGGCATGTTTCTTCACTTTCAACAGTGGGTTCACATCATTGACCCCTGATTGGAATATTCCATCGAGTGTTCGAATTCAACTCATTTAATCACATTCTTTGGATTGTACTAGGATACCTTGGGAGTGATTGACATCAATGGTGATTTCCCTCACACTTGTTAACGATTTTCATTAATGACTGGTAATCAAGTTGTGTCTACCACGTTCAACTTCAACACCTGTAATTGCATGGTTAGATTCATACTTAAGGACGATGGAAATGAAGACCCTGGATTATCCCATTCTGGTCTAGGTTGTGATAGAGTATTTATGATTTGTATTGACACATAGATCCACTTTGTATGTCTTGTGGCTATGTATGAATTTGAGTCATTTTATAGAATAGATCCATAGTGTATTCCTGGTGGCTATGCCGATTCACAATGACATGGATCCACAGTCTATATTTCATGGCCATGACTCACTTGACATTTTTTAATCTGAGTATTGGGAATGCCTAGCTCAGACAATGGTATATTATTATGCTGATGCTTGATTGTTTGCAGGTCCCCGATCGGTGTGCTCCTTGTTTCCGACACACACATTCTACAAAGAGTTTTGGATATCACGAGTTTTGGCCTCATTCTTTGGGGGGAATTTTGTTATACATTATTTTGGTCACCCCAGTGATCCATTGACAAACATGTGTTCATGTTACCAAAAATAATCTTTCTCCATGAGGAAGGTGACTGGCTTTCTCTTCTAAAAAACCCTATTAAAGAAGGTCATCGTAGGCTACACTATACATAGGGTGTGACGATGCCTGATCATTGCCCCTTGCCCTAAAGCTAGTCTGCGACATCTCCGTAGGCTTCTCTACAACTAGGGTGCGAGGATGTCAAAAGACTAAGAAAAGGTCTAGTTTCATGAAAGTTCTAGAAGAGGATATTCTAGAAGATGAGGTGGTGTCTGAATGGTTTGGATCTTACTCACTTCTATGATTTGGTGGGATCATCCTAATCTCTTCAAACATCTCTCTTTCCCCTATATAAAGAGGGATATCTCATGGAAAAGGTTAAGTAAATTTAAGAAAAGTCAAGTAAGCATAGCAACGCTAAGATTGTATGGAGAATTCTACATTAGATCATGCTTGAGATCCTCATTTCAGTTCATCAAGTTATTGTGGATATTCTTCATTCAATATTGGAGAAAGTGTGTGTGTTTGAGCAAAGGGTCATCGAAAGGGGACCTTGCGACATCAAGGATTTGGTTGTAATCTCCACTTTCACTTTAATATAATACAGTGATATGTTTCTTTCCCATAAAACTTGTCTTGTTTTATTGTATGATTCCTTGATCACATGCATAAGTTATTGTTGAGTATATTGGATTGCTTTCACTTTGCTTGGCTTGTGTTCCCTTGCAGATTCAGTATCAAAGGAGCACTGGAGTGGATCTAGGATGACAATGGAAAGAATAAGCAACATTTAAATGGTGTGTTGCCTATATCTTGTTAGCTAGTAAACTCAATAGTTATAGCTTAGGGAAAGAATCATATTCTGTTATATTTTGTTCTATATCTATGTGGATCTAGGGATATCTGTTCATGTCTTCATTTACCGATTAATCTCATAACACCCCCTGAGCTTGTGCTTCTCCTTAAACACTTAGGGTCCATATAAGATGGATATTGCTCCCAATTGCATGTCCCTTAATTTTTTCTGACTGCAAAAATTGCTCAAACACAATAAAGAAAAACTCCTGAAGAAGTTTGAACACTGTCACCAACAACACTATATAATTAGTCTTTGTCAATCTAAACAATATTTGTATCCAACATAAGAAGTAGTACATCTCCAACAAAAATAAAACATGGTTCATTTGGTCTCAACAAATCCAAGTCGATTCAACAAGAAACAATCAAGTCAACAAGAAGACATCAGTTGGGTTCACATATCAACAACTTCAAGTATTCCCCCCTTGAGGGATCAATAAGTAGAAACAATAGTTCTTGTCGAAAATTCCTGTCGATGGACAAACCAATCGAAACTCAGTTGATGAATACTCAATCGAAATTCCAGCCGACAAATACATAGTCGAAACTCTAGTCGATTGTCATGTTGGGTTGATCCTCGGTCGACCACTTCCAAGGAAATCATCAGTAAGTAAGAGGAACTTTGCACAATTGTACAACTAATGTTACAGAATGATATGAAGTCCTCAAACATACAGTCAAATGATTCCATGACCATCCATAAATCCAACCAAAATATATCCTAGTAGTCGACACTAGTCCACAATTCTATTTCATGTCTCTTCTTCAAATATTTGAAACCATGATTGCCATTATTTCCATTTTTATGGTGAGGATTATGACAAGGCTCAAATTTTTGTGTTGACTGATAAGAGGAAGTAGGCTCAGGGTCAGGTTCACTTACAAGAGTATAACAACCCAACATATCAACAACAATTTCATGTGTAACAACATGCTAAAATTCTATCATGTGAGGAACATACAACTCATCAATCTATTCAACACAATCAACTATAAGTAGCTCTTCTAGAAAACCAATCGAATGAACTCCACCAGCTACAACAAATAAAACTTCCATGGTTGTAGCAAGGAAAAGTGTAGGTAGGGAGGAAAAAGAAGCATCATATCCAAGACATGTTCTTGGTGACTTCATCTTAGGGGTAGTAGGAACAACAATACCCTGTCCATTATTTCCAATTCCTCCTTCAGTATAGCACATATTTCCCAGTAGTTAGGACCTAATACATGTAGTGTGTTTTTCAAAGCAAGTTGTGCGAGACCACCTTGGTGGAAAATATATTTTGAATTCATCTTTGTTTTCCTTGTGAGAAAGGTCAGGTTTTCGCGCGACATCGTTCTCTTTCTTCATGTTGTCTTCATCATTAATGGAACTTTTGAGTACATCAACATAGCTTTTAAATTTTCCTTCATTGAATTTCTTTAGTGGATCTGTAGATTTTGAATATTCTTTGGTGGTCATTTGACTCTTATCATAACCAAGACCAGTCTTAATGAATTGAGACCTTTGAAAATTGATGATATCATCTAAGTTTTCAATACTCTTTTCAAAATTTAGGATTCTATTCAACTTAATAGTTGTCTTCTCCAATTATTTTCTTAACGAAACAATTTTAGATTCTAGCTTCTTGCAATTTTCTTCCTTTTCCTTTAGCTGGATTCTCACCACTTCTTCCATTCTTCTTGCCTCTTCTAGTTGAACCTTTAGGTTCATGACAATATTTTCTATTTCTTCAAGGATTTGTGACATTTTGGCTTTTGAATCACGATCCTCTTCTTCATATTTTTGCAGTTGCTCCTTTTGTTTCAAATTCGTTTTCCTAAGCTTCTTTATTTATCTTTAGGCACAAATGAGTTAGTCTTCAAGATACACTTCCCCATTTGTTTCAACATTTTCCTCTTCTTCTGAATCCATTGTTTATTTCCCTTTTTGTTCATGAATATTTGTTTCAATTGCCATAAAGAGAGTTGTTTCTCTATCACTTCTTTCACTACTTTCTTTAGATGAGTCACTAACCTATTTTGAGTAGAGACTCTTCTTTTGATTATAAGCTTTCTTCTTCTTTTCATGCTTGTCCTTTTTGTGGTTCTTTTTGTGTTGATGATGTTTTCTCCCTTTCTTTAAATTATGGTATTCTTCATCATCACTACTTTAATCCTTTGCATATGGACACTTAGAAAATTTTTTTACTACTTTTCTACAATTAAATCATTTAAAGGGTAGCTAACCTTTCTAGTTTCTAGATCCATTTTTGAGTTTTCTCACAAAATGTGCTTCCTCTGCATCTAATTCACAGCTGGAATGATCACTTGATTTGTGTTATTTTTTCTTCATCCTCTTTGAGGCTTTGAAAGATTCTCATTTCCTTGATGTGTTTCCTTTCTCTGTCCTCATTTCATACGCTGTGAGGATCCCATGCAATTCATCAATTGTCAATTTATCGGGATCCTTCATTTCTTCAATAGCGGAAACTTTGGAATCAAATCTTAAAGAGGGTGAGTTTAACACTTTTTGTACAATCATTAGTTCTTCAACCATTTCACCAATTCCTCTGATGGTGTTGACAATTTCATCCACATAGAGGAGATATGATGCAACATTTTCTTCATCTTTCACATTCAGACTCTTAAAATGTCTTCTATAAGTTTGGAGCATTTCCTTAACCTTTTCATCGCCTTCATAAATGTTTTGAAGCTTGTCCCAAATCTCTTTTTCCGATTTACAATGCATCACCTTGACAAACTCAGATTCTGATAGACTGCACAAGATGGCATTCATGGATTTTTTTATTGTTTTCAACAATATTTTTCCTGGACACATATATTGGTGGAGTTGTTGGGGTTGTATAACTAGTCACAACTGATTTTCAAATATCAAAACCAATATCTATTAAATAGGTTCACATCCTTCTGCTCCAAAAGGAATAGTTTGCTCCTTCAAAAAATAGAGAATTATTTGTGGAGAAACCTTCTTGACTAGTCGTGCGTGCTCTCAAGATATACCTTCCAGTGGTTAGACTATTTCTAAAGGAACCCACTCTGATACCAATTGTTGAGCATGTTGGCGCAAAATCGAGACCAAGGTTCTCAGAGGTTACCAACAAAGGCTACTGTTGTAGTCTAGGAGCACTGGCATATTCAACCTTCTACAATGGAAGGAGGTCTCACCCGAAGCACAACTGAGACGTGTGCGGTGAAGTGAGTCAAAGAGAATGCATCATTGGGTTTGACATTGCCATGTTTATCTTCATACATCGATATGAAAAAAGACATTCATAAACAAAAATTAAATGTTAAATGCACATGACAAAGGTAATTGAGCAACATAGAAACGATGGATTCATACATAGTAAAAAACAATTATAGGTCCCAAATGATCCATTATATTATCAACACCTCAAAAATGTCATACAATGAGTACATCCCTCATACAATCGCTTGAGCAACGGAATCTATTCCTAGATACCCATTATAGAATCTAAGCTTTTGTGCAAGCATAATAAAATTCAAAACCCTTTACCATAACTACCCAAGAATGAATCAATAACAATAAGGATAATAGTACCAATGGTAACAATAACCCTTTACCCATTACATAGATCCAGATTTATAGTTTTCCTTTGGGTGCTTATTGAATTCTTGATTCTACTATATTTTAGGCTGTCTTCTTGCATGCGCTCGAAGATCTTGGCTCTTTCCACTACTCGTCTAGCTAGTGCATGGTGCTTTTTTTTTTTTTTCACTGTTGGCACACTTTCAGTTAGATTTCCACTTGTCTAACTATTTTCCACCACTTCAAGTCTTTCACTAACCTGATACTCTTTCTGAAAAACTTTAACATTTCCACAAAAAACAAACACTTCTCAAAATGGAGGGCCCAACAGGCCCCGACCACAAACTTTGAATCATACAGAGTCAACCTTACACTTCCTTCCCATGATATTCTCCAAATGGAGGGCCCATCTTAGGCACAATGGATAGGGCTCGTTGGCAGAATTTTTCATAGTGCTCCAGACATTCTTGCCATTTTTGTGTGAGAATCGAGGCTCCCGCAACAAATTATTGTGCGGCTGTCACATTGGGCTTCTCCAGATGAGTAGCTAGTAGTTCATTCCATTCAACATCTACAATAGAATCAAGATATTTCATCTGGACATATTCGACTTGCATTGTAGGCCGAAAACTTCTGAGCTCCTTCTTGGTCGCTCGAGTAGACTCATCCATTTCATCTAGTATTTCATCTTAAAATTGGATCTCTTCAAATTTGGTTGCCTACTCAACTGGGTCAGTGATGACTTGTGCTTCCACATTCACCCGTTTGAGTTGTGTGTGAAACTCTTCGATTGGCTTACTATGTTGTTCCAGCAAGTTGACCTAGTCATTCACCATGTCAAAGAGTCGATGAAATTCATTTGCATAGGTACATGAAGAGAGGACCTCATGAGATTTCCCTCCGTGAATGCCTATGTGATATTTTGCATAATCTCCCAGGGATGCTCCTTTTCCTTCAACTTTATTGCAGCTATATCTTGTTGAAGGTTTTTGGTCCTTTCCACCAGTGGTGACCAAGAATTGACAATACGATCAATTCATTGTACATGAACAACTAAGTTGATATCTTTAGGAAGCTTGGGAGCAACTTGTCTAAAAGTGGGTCAGACTTGAAGAAATTTTCCAGACATGGATGCAATTGAAAACTCATCCTGTATACACAAGATATGTCCATTCTCTTAGGAAGATGATGCTACAACAATGTCTGGACGCAGTTGTTGCGATTGCTGTGTGAGTTTTTCATTGGTCTACTCGACTAAAGCAATCCTCTACTCAAGATGACCAATGAAGGTTTGAATGAGATGGACGATCTATGGAGTGGACCAATCCATGAGCTCTCCACTAGTGAGGGACTTATCTAAGGTAAATAATGAACCCATTGGTTGGCCACTAGAGATAGAGTGCCCAGACATGCTAGGGGTTCCGAGACCATTAGGATTGGGTGAAGTAGTGTGAAGGCTATGAGTGAGCCTATCCTGAACCTTGAGAGGAAGTGTCCAAATCACATCAGTGCGCTCCAATCACAATTCCAAGATAACTCATAACTGTTGTGGATCATACAACAATGAATCAATGTGTTCCTTGAAATAACTTGTGTTATATGTAGAGTGAGTGTCCTCTTGGGTATCCATAAGAGTGTCTAGAGGATCAAGAATAATTTGTTCCAACACTTCGGGAAATTTCTTATCCCCTACAGAGAGTAGGGACTCAGGCTGGGTGCCAAGAGGAATATGGACTTGAAAAACGTTTGTGAAAGTGGATGGAATGGGGATGGTGGTCCCTGTAGTTGTCATATAAGGGGAAATAGATGAAGGTTCAGTAATGTTGATATGAGTGTGGTGGGGAGACGAGGGAGTGAAGGATGGGGCATCCACAATTGAACTAGACAATGGATGGTTGAGATCCTCTATGACGATAATGGAGTGGTTTTGGGATGGTGGATCATCAATAATAGTGATGATGGGAATAAAAGAGGGAAATGGGGTGGTGGAATGAGTTGGTGGTGGAAGGGAAGAAGTGGGAGTGGAATCCGTAATGTGGGGGTCAATAGTGGATTTAGACAAAGATCCATTGCGTAGCTTCTTAATAGGAAAAGAAGAGGCAAAGACCTCGCGTAACTACTTACCATATATGGTGGTATCATTTGGGATGGAGGAGAATGGGATTTGAATAGTCTCCCTACGTAGTGTTTCATCTTCACCTTCATCTTCCCTTTACTTAGAACTCAAGGGAGTTCGATCTCGCTTTTTCGAGCTAGGACTTGCACCATATGTCTGTGTAGGAGCTAACTATTGCAAGATGGAAGGTAGCGAATAATTAATACTTGATCGCTTGTTTTCTTTGAGGAAACCTAGCCATGCAGTGACCTCGTTGTCCATAATTTCATCATCTATATAAAAAGGAAAGGGAGATATGTGAAAAATGGGAGGAGCCGCACCTAAAGGCCTCACAAAAGTAAAGTCATGGTTCATGTTGAACCAAATGTTATGGGTGTTCCTGTTGAGAAGCGCCTGTGGAATCCTCGCTCATTGTGTAGCAGAAATAAGGTTGTTGTGCCATTGGAAAAAGGAAACGTCATGGTGTTTTGAGTGAGTGGAAATAGTATGAATGTGCCAGGGGTCGAAGAGATTAGCTATACGACTGTTGGTGGCCTGGGAGAGGCTTCGAACCTGAGGCAAATTCCACTTCCACATAACAAATGTGACCAACAAATAACCATATATGATGTATGTGGCTTGGTCATGCACATCATATTAGGCCTACAACATTTCTTTGAGAAGGTATTTACACTAGTTCAGAGATGATCCATGTTTGATAAACTCAACCACTGCTATGGTGTCTACTGTGCACTCTCCTCACAAGTAGTTCTTCATGACCTTGAATGAAATTATATGGTAGCCAAAACAAACTTACTCATCATTGATTTTTTCAGTGAGTGATCCACAACCTCCTCTCATGGTGCCATATTTTTCATAGAGACTAATCTCACCCTTTTTTCGGTCATGCTTACCTAAGCCCTGGAAGCCTTGTGTGACGTCTTGCCCTTCCATTGAGAGACTAGTCAAGTTGTGAGTATCTTTGATATGCATGGGGTAATCCTTGTCCAACCTTAATGCCTCATTATGTACTTGGATGATAAGAACATTTGTACGCTAAGAAACCTCTCCATTAGTGTTGAACATAGGTAAGTCCCTCAAGTTTAGCAAGGTAGTGTCTTGGAGGGGAATAAATGATAGTTTACAACCCCATTACAGTTAACCAGTCGGGAGGGCCAAGAAATCCAGGAATGTATGGACAACCATCTATGGGTACTATGATGCATTTGCAAGATCAATGTCGAGAAAACAATTTTTCTCAACCTTTCCATGAATCTCACCCATGAATTTGACCTGTGGATCGATAAATTCTTTTGGAATAATGACTTTGGGAAGGACTCCCTTGTTGGAAGTGCAAACCATCCTAGAAGATTTGCGTTGGTAAATGAATAAAACTGGTGGGAAGAGGCATGAGTGCAGTCTTACAGAATTCACAAGGGTCTCCAGGATTGGATATGGAAATAACTTGAGTAAAACACGATAACGTTGAGCAGTCGAGAAAAAGCGCATTTATAGGAAACATCTGGAGGTGACATGACTAGCATGCATTAAGAGATACAACGTGGACTTAAATAGACATTAACATCGGATATGACCATCAAACATGGTGAAATATAAGAGGGGATTTGAACAATAAAGAGAATAAGTGGGAACATGGTAGTGGGACAATCGATTAAACACAAAATTAATTAACACACCAAGAATTGGCCAGAAAGGTACTGACAATTGTTAGAAGTTAAATGAATTTGAAAGGTAATGACAGGATGATGACCAAAAATGCACCAACGGTAGTTAATGAATGAAGTGACAACACAAATGCACAGATTTCAAACTTGGAAGTTACTGAATACAAGAAATATTTGATTCAGACCTCCCCGACCACAAAGATGATATCCGGGATGGACAATATGACAATGAAACCTAGACTCTAAGATAATTGACAGTTGGACATGTCAACATTTTATCATTGGAAAATGGAAATGAAAAAACAATTGAAAATACTACCTATTGTATTCACTCCTGGTGACAGGAGTGCTGCAAAACTTTACTTATTGAGAAAAAATGTAGGGCTTCAAGTGTGCATAGTTCACCCATCCTGGATGAAGAATTCCATCGAGTTGTGTGATTTTGAGAGCTTCAGACTCACGGATTTACACAACTACAAAGGGTCCAAGCCAATGCATTTGTAATTTCTCCAGATGCTTTTGGTACTTGTTGTCATATAAAAAAACTTGATCACTCTACGCAAACATCTTGGTCTTAATGTGTCTGTCATGCCAATATTTCTATCCAACCTTCTCTACTGTTTGATGAGAATATGTTGGAAATCGAGCTTCGTCCAATTCTAACAGCTCTGCAACCCATCCATAATTAATTCATCATCCATCATGTGAGTGACTTGTGGAATATATAAACTTGGAGTGATGAAATCGGTGGGGACAACCTCTTCTCTTCCATAAAACAGTTGGAATGGAGTATACTCATGCAGTTTGTTTTTAGTGTCCTATAAACCCATAATAATGTGATAACTATATCATCCCAATCATCTTGATTTTTTCAACATACCTTGGTTAATCCTTTTTCCAAAATCTTGTTAAAGGATTCGACTATACCATTTGATTGTGGATGATATGGGATACTTTTGTGATGTTGAATTAAGAACTCACGAGTGAGAGTGGATGCAGTCTCACTGATTAAATGTGCACCCCGATCACTGGTCAAACTACGAAGACATCCAAACCTAGTGATGATGTTCTCAAAAACAAATCTGGCTGCAGTATCTATAGAACAATCACATACTATTTTTTCTTTGGCCCAATGGGTAAGATAGTCAGTAGTAGTGATGATATACCTAGATTTCAAATGCTTGGTTGGTGGATTGATCAGTCCTATAAAGTCAAATACCCATTTATCAAATTATTGAAGAGCTCAAACATGATGTAGGAGAAACTCATCCCTGCACGCCGGTTTATCAACCCTTTGGCAAACATCACAGGCCCTGGCATAATATTTGGCATCTTTGAAGACATTCATCCACCATAAGATTGCTTGTAATATATTTTGGGTGGTTTCTTTCCCCCCGACTTGGCCTCCCATAACTCCATAGTTTCATTCCCACAAGATCTCAGGATACTCGTGATCAAGTACACATATTCGAAGGATGTTTTTCAATACCAATTTATACAAATGGCCTACGATCAACTAATAATCGGTAGCACAAACCACTAGGTGCCTCTTTTGAGTTGCAAAATACTCATTAGGTATAGTACCATTAGTGAGAAACAATGAGATATCGAAAATGTAATCAGGGATAGCCTCAATCTTAAAAATATTTGCATCTTGGAGCTGGTCATCTACATATCCGCCACTCTCTCCTGATTCTAATTGAGAGAGATGATCGGGGCCAACATTCAATTTTCTGAGATTAGCAATGACCTTAAAGGAAAAAATCTGAAATAGTAACAACCTTCTGCAAATTATACCTTCTAACAAGGGATTATTAACCAAATATTTTAAAGCAGAATGATTAGTAAATCATTTAAAATGGCCTGTGTTGGTCAAACATTTCAAAGAACTAAGTTTTGAGGGAACACACAAAATAAGGAAGGAAAACTGTTAGGCATGAAAAATTAGATAGACGTGCAAAAGAAGGAAGAACAATAGTTGGGAATGTAAAAGAAACATGTAAGAACAAAGGTAGGAAAAGCACGCCCAGACAATGAGTTGTCATGAGTTGTCATAGGGTTTTGGGATAAGCGAGTAGGGTTTTGAGCCCTAAATTATATGTATAAATATGTAATGGTTCGAGTAGAATAGGATGCTGAAAATTGAGCTGATGATAGGTTGAGGTTGAGAGAATAAAATGAGAATGCGAGACAGTCTATGTTTGAAGGTTTAGGGAGGGTTTGCAGAGAAGAGTCTTACACTGCAGAGCGACTAGGAAGGATGGGGAAGGATATCATGATGTATCTATTGTAAGCATAGTGCACAAGCTTGAGATGATTGCACAAAGAATAATAATGAAGCCAGTCATTGTGGGCATATCCCAAGGATTGGGTGAGCCACGTTAAAATTATGTGTCTGAATGTATTTTTATGTGATTGTTCATGGATGTTTTATTTATGCATAACTAGATCTAGATCTGTTTATTAGCTGATTGATGCATAATAATGATGAATGTTACACTGAATAGTTTATGTTGCAATTTGTGTCACAATGGTGCTGCATAATTAAAGTTTAATAATTAATCAAGAAAAAGGGAAAAATAATACAATGCACAAGGCCGATAAGTAGGAATGAATATGATGATAGCCTCCCATCCCCTCGTCCCTATAGAAACTTGGTTCTTGCAGCCATAATAGATGCCTTGGGTGAGACTTCACTTGCATGCAGGTGATTCCGAAAGAGTCAATGTCTATATGGTTTATTGGTATAATAAACTGAACCTATGGTCTTACAGCTGTGTGCCAACAAAAGGTTCCATTGTCGGGACCCATAATCTGTGATTGAGGGAATGTTTTGGAGGCTGACTAAGAAAGAGATCACCAAATGGCTAGAAAGGAAGGAATGATAATTTTCTCGGAAAGAAAATAGAAACCCTTAGATGAGAGATGAGCAATGGATGCAAATGTATGTGTACACAGAGCTGCATGATATTTTCTTTGGTGAATTTCTGATTATATTAACTAAGTGGTTAGAAATATTAGTGGAGAATATTGGAAGGTACCAAACTGCAGTGCCGAGGAACTAGACTCTTGAGTTGGTAAGACAATTGAATTCTGTAAGTAATAAGACTTCCTGTGTAGTTGATTTTTGGCTAAATAGCATATTGGGTGGTTATATTATGGAATTTGCAATAGATTATACACAATCATATAGTGTTGCAGAGAGGGATTTATTTAAAGGCCCATAGAGAAGGTTTATGAAAGCATTGGGTACCTGGATAAATATGTTTTTGTGCAACAAATGTGTGATGACAATAGAATCTGATTTCTAAGGGCCTATGTGCACATAGTGGAGCTGGGGATGACCATGGGAAGGCCTGCAGGTAGGAAGGATTGAAGAAAAAGATGAATAAGGAAGGGAAGAGTTAAAGGATGTGTAGTTCTTGGGTCGAAGAGGTAAGTCATTATTGGCATCCGAGTATCAAAAATTCTAGTACACTCCTAACATAAGAAGATAGATCGACACTAATGTAGATTTTTTTCTATATGGAGAAAGGAATTTAGAAGTGCATCAAGAATGCACCATGCATTTCACCACAAGTGGTAGAGGCATACACTTGAATTGCATGGTTCCGAGAAGATTGACACCATATCTATATACAAGAAAATAAGGACCTGAGAGAGGAATGGGTCCAGACAAAATACAAGATCACAAAAGAACATATCCACCTGATTGATGCAAACCCCTATCTCTCTTTCTCTCTTAAGGGCTGAGCGACCTCCCGATCAGGATCTTTGACTCAGGAGCTGAAATGGCTCTCCTGGTTCCGAACTGGAACCTTTAACACTAAATCCATAGGTCCTTATATATGCTTTTCCCACGCAAACCAACACTAGGCACGAGCCTCCACTCCACGTGACCGCAAGCATGACCACGGGCTTAGCCCAAAAGGCGCGTCGAGTTTCACGACTTCAGGGTTTTTGGTGTAACAACTCCTCGACTCCTCCAAGTTTCGAAACCCCGATGAGGGATAATGAAGGTTACCTCCTCCCTTTCCTCTTCTCGTGTGACCACACACTCGTGACCACAGGCTTTATCACAAAGATGCATTGCGATTCGCAATGTCAAGACTTTGTGATGCAAGGCGTACGACTCCTCCAAGTCCCAGAATATGAAATCATGATGGTTTGGGATCTATGGTCCATATCTTCCCTTGATCGATGGCTATGATCATGTCAACGTTTTTCATTTCGTGACTTTGTACTTCACAAAGTTCGCTCACTCATTCTCTCGATCACCGAAATGCTGATATTTTGGAGCCCCAATTTGACGGTCTTGATTTTCCCACGATCTGATGGCTCAGATCTCATCTTCGTGAATCACAATTTTGCGTTCAGTGTTTTGGAATTCAAGGACCTCCATCCTCCCAACTCATGATACCCGATATCATGAAATGGACTAATGGTCCATATCTCCCTTGGATCGATGACTCTTATCCCTCTCGATATTTGAGAATTGAATAACTCACGCCGTTATCCTCCACACGACTTCACTTGATCCAATGGCCTACAACTATCGACACTTCCTCCTCGAAGGCTCTCCACCTTCTGTTCAGGTCCTCGACTAGTCTTGGCCAAATATCTTGGTGCCAACTCTCCTAAGCTTTGATCTTTCAGACTTAGAAGATTTTCTAAGTCTCCGAAGGTTCTGCCCTTCACTCCTTCTAGGAAATGGGATTCCTGGATCTTGCTAACACTTATCTGAAGTGTTATTCCTTCTTAGCTTTGTCTTATACAGGCGTCGATTTCTTGTGCACTCCTTGCATCTAAGGGATTTTGATAACTCAAATCAAAGGGATTTCTTACAGAGAAATTCCTCCCGATCTCCTGGCGTTTCCCTCTGTCTCAATGCACACCTTGCAGAGCTTCAAACGAAGAGAAACAATTGAAACTGAAAGACTAACATTCACAGTTCCATTCTCTCCTATTGAGATTCATTCACTTGTTCATAAAAATAGAATGACAGGAAATTGTGAACACTTTTCACACACCATGCATTTGGATCAATTTTTCCTCTGTTATATTCAAAAGTGCCAAAATGGCTACAAAATACATTCAAGTTACAACAACTGAAACTGAAATCTCTTTCTAACTCACATTTCTCTCATGACTACCTTTCCTTTGTATTGCAACTAACCCTATCTGGGCATACCAAACCTCTATTTAACTTAGAGGGATTTATTTTTTTAGGGTTTCCCCTTCCTACTTATATACTCTAAAAATTAATCTACTATCTATCTTAGACTAGTCTCAATCCAGGGCTGGCGTTCAAGCGTGTCTCAAATTTTTTCTGGCACTGAGTTCAGGCATGCCTCGAAAAACCTGTTGGATTTCCATCGTTGAGGTTCTGGAAGAACTCCCACGTGCTGAGTGGTCCTGCCTTTGCGCGCTTGCCAACGATGCTACTACATCATACTCCCCTTAACAAAAATTCATGGACTCTTGTCCATGAGCTCCTGCACCGGATTTCCCTGATTCTGGATAGTAGCTTCATTTTTCCAACTGGCATATTCTATTGGGTGTCCCTTCCATTTGACCAGATATTCAAAATAGGTTTTTCTTCTGGTCTTCTTGCCAATCCTCTGATCAACAATTTTCTCCATCTATGATTTTTCTGCTACAAGCATTTGTTTCTCCCACTGAATATTTTTTTGATCTTCTGATCCCTCTGTGTCATATTTCCTATAAGGATACATGTTTGAAACATTGAATATGGGAGAAATTCCCACACCATCTGGCAACTCGATCTCATAGGCGTTTGCATCAAACTTCCTTAAGATCTTACATGGCCCTATATCTTCATATTTAACTTGTTATATGTTCCCCTAGGTAACCTTTCCTTCCTGAGATGTGCCAAAACTTGATCTCCTACTTCAAATTGAAGTTCCCCGTGATGTTGATCGACTCTGTGCTTGTATTTCTAGTTAGAAATCTGCAATTGTCCTCTGATCTGGCTATGGAGTTTCTG
Organism: Picea engelmannii; assembly: GCA_009831015.1. Classification (NCBI taxonomy): domain Eukaryota; kingdom Viridiplantae; phylum Streptophyta; class Pinopsida; order Pinales; family Pinaceae; genus Picea; species Picea engelmannii. The sequence continues at coordinate 38,186 of ML829135.1, read as the reverse complement.
CATCTCTGAAGCAAAATATTCTACTCCAATGCTCCTGATCTCCCTCTGTTCCAAGTCTCTCAACTTAGACACTCCCCTGGGTTGCATTCCATATAATATTTGGAATGGGATCCTTCCAGTGCTCCTATTTGGTGATTCATTGTATGCAAACTCAACTTGTGGCAGAATCTGATCCCACTGATTATGATGCTCAGTGACCAAAATCCTTAATAAATTTCACAAACTTCTGTTTAACACCTTTGTTATCACTGAAATTTCGTCCACACATGGCGACAAGAACTCAGCATCGTCAAACAGGAATGAATTCATCCGTGGCACTGAATTAATTTCACAGCATTGCAAAAAGGTAAAAAACTATACAAAGTAACCAAAAATTGAAGGGCGCTTGACAGAATTTGGGTGCGCACACATATGCGTGGAACATGAACGTACAATGTGCGCATGCGCGCATGATGCGCGGTTGTTGGCGCAAAAACCTGTGCACCTGCTAAACGACGCATTTATGGAATTGGTCGGCCTCCCAACCACTTATGGATCAGCTCCCAAACTGATTTGACTCCCAAATATGATATGAATCCGCATGGTAGGCTGGTCAAAGACCTAATTAAGCCCTAAAGAGCCCCTTTTCACACCTCAAAGGAGTTACATAATCACCCAATGCAATGCTATAAAAATCCATGAGGAAACCTCATTTTCTCAAGGAATTTCATGTAA
>ML829135.1:8891-36453 GCA_009831015.1 Picea engelmannii | reverse complement strand
ACATTGTAAGGTCTTGGGATGTGGGGAAAGTCATTTTCCTTCTTAAGAATGATATTATGCATGCTCTAAATACTGCACCACTTAGACCCCTCAACTTATAAAGGGGATAGTCAAACAAACATAGGCACTTAGGTGGATAAAAATTATTTTCCCTTATTTGCTTTTTGCCACGTGGATGGCTTTCTTTGATTCATAATCTAAGTTGGACAATCATACTTAATCAAACCTAACTCACATTTGGGACTATAAATTGAAGTAACAATCCTTGAGTATGCTCTTCTCTTGCGCCTTCAAGCGATCTTGAGAACCAAAAAAAGATTGTGAAAACAATCTCATCTCCCTTAACAAAATTCAATTTTTTTTTAGGAGAGGACAAAGGTCCTTTTGGGACCCCTCTTAGTTTCATTTTTCAAACACATTTTAAATTTGTAACGGGACCATACATGCCCACATGTCACAAAGATAGAATAGTGGTTGGAATTTTGCTTTCTTAGATAAAAAAACTAGGAGAGTTTAAAGGTTTGTAACGGGCCCACACATGCCCACATGTTCAATCTAGGATAGTTTCATGCTTTTTTCTAGATTAACTCACACATAAGGAGTTAAAGGATAGTAACGGACCACATGTCCACATGCTAGTTTCCTAGGGCTTTTGAATTCCACAAGGTTGTACCAAAGACATCTAGCTAATTAGGTAATCAAACTTTTGTAAGGACCAAGCGAAGTCCACATGCAACAAGGTGATATATAATTAACTAAAACTTGGTACACTTTCACACACACACAAAAGTAACTTCTCATAACTCACATAGTCTCTTCTCGAAACGTGGAGGTCTAAGTAAGTTTTCTCCAAAGGGATTCCGAAAATACCCCATCTTTTCTTGACAGGACTATCCACTCCCACTTTTAATCAAACGAGGTTGGTTTTCACCCCCAGCCTCACAAAACAACATCATCTAAAATATTTCTAAAAACTCACTAAGTTTTCCTTCACAGGAGGTGCCAAAAGAAAATTTTATTCTAGGTAGGATTTCGGGGATAGGAATCCAAATAACTCCCCGTTATCTGGTTCTCACATTGATAAAACATAGCGGTTGTCGAATAGGGAACTTCAAAATCCTCCAAGTCCAGTGTTCCAATCACCATAAGGCAGGGAGATACCCGTGAAGGGTCGAAGGTCGAGGTCTGGTTGTTTTGTGCGTCCCCCCTTGAGGCACCCACCTCTTGGACATGATCCAGCCCGTGACCCATTTCTTAGGCCAAAAATCTAAATGTCGCACTGTGACCGAGGTACCTAGTGACCAAAATTAGGACATCTACCCAAGTGGCGATTGTGGGCTGCAATTGCACCTTGATTGGATTTTGTGTGGCTATTGGGAAATATCGCCAGCTCTTTCGGGACATGCCCCCTCTACCCCTCATTATAACCAATTGTTTCATCCTTCACTAGTGTCTCAGCCGGTGACTTCAGACCCCACTGTTGAGTACTATTGGAAGGTCCAGTGCTATTTGAGAGGAAGGACGTTATGTCTTCTAGGACACGAGAATTTGCTTTCTTTTGATTCCCCCACACGGAAAAAACCCTCTTACCCACATATATGCTTCTTTCTCATTTATGTATGATGCACATCTCATTACAGTTTGATTTTGATATATATATTGCGTAAATAGTTACAACAAAGACTCTTGTTTCTATATTTCTCTCACCACTTTGTGCACACATTCACACAACTAGTCTGACATCATAGGGGAACCACAGAACCCCCGTCCTTCACGACGCTTGCTCAATATCCCGCCTATCTTAGGGGGATTATCTGGTCGTACCCGCTCATCGGTACCTCCTTCACACACTCCTGTGAGTGCTACTATATTAGGATCAACTTTGCTTGGTTCTACATTACTTGGGTCCACTTCCCAAGGTCATCCATTCACTCGCTCTGCTTTACACGGGAGCGAAGGACCCACTTCCTCTCAAGGAGGAAGCACCAACCCACCTAGTCCCCATCAAGGGTCAGGTTCACAACACACTATGTCTGGAGCTAACCCTCCCCCCCCACTACAGATGCCATATTTGGCCTCTCTCAACATACCGGATCTCACCAAGCAGACCAATGATCCTATATTGCATGACGCCACATGGCCTGCAATGCCAACAAAACTTCCTTCAGACATCCCAAAGTTTGAAGGAAAGGCGGGGGATGACCCCGCCAACCACGTCATGACCTTTCATCTATGGTGTTCTTCCAATAGGATCATGGATGATTCCATCAGACTGTGATTATTTCAATGCACACTTATTGGCCCATTAGCCAAATGGTATGTCGAAGAAAAATCTGGGTCACATGGGACCTTTGAGTCGTTGGCCAAAGCATTTTTGACCTTTTTTCAACTACCCATCTTCCATGACAACAGTCTAGAACTACTGTCTAACTTCAAACAGACCTTAGCCACCCACATCGCTGACCACATTCATGAGTGGCGTAGGCGACGTAGTTTGTGTAAAGCAGAAACCACCAAGCAACAATGCCTTGACTGGTTTCTCAGATCTCTTGTCTCTCTCCTTGGAAAGGATGTCGCTTCCACCTTCCCTCAATCTGAAGAGGAAGCCATCAGTAAAGCCCAACAATATGACCTTATTTATGCGTAGTCAGGGTACTTATACACGGTACTTCCTGATCTTCCAAAACCTGTGCCATTTGGCCAAGACAAACCTGGGATGTCTCACTCAACAAACGGACTAATAGGTGCCACTACACACCATGGTCCACAACCCCAACCACCACCGATGTATGGAACACCTCAATACCCACCTACATATGGGGGCACTCCTTATTACCCCCCACCACATTATCAACAACCATATCCTGTTGCTATACCTCCACCTATCAGTGGATCACCAAAGGCACCTCCCATACATCCACCTATTCCCACAAAAAGTGGTACTCCTTCAACATTCGCTTATAGTACTAGTGAAAGCACTCTGCCTTCCTATGTACCTTATGGATCGGTACCACCACAAATTCCATACTACCCATTTCCTGGTCCTCCACAACCCATGGCTCCCCCACACCCACATGCGGGGGTAAATTTTGTTCAACCTTCGACTGCTCAACAATATCAAAATTTTGAACAGTTGAACACAACCAACCCAACTCATCCTTCGAACAATGCTAAGAAGAAAGGACGGAATAGGAACAATAACAACCCTGGTCAAGGCGGGAATCAACCCCCACAACACCAACCCACTGGGGGAAATCAGAACCAAGGGAACCAAAACCCCCAAGGGGGCAATAACAACAAACGCCCAGGGCAGAATAATGTTAAAACCATCCACCCTTGTGCTCTTTGTGGTGAGTTCGGTCATTACACTCACCATTGCCCCCAGATCGCTGATTTCAAATGGTTGAAATACTCGGGTAGTCTTCCCCATACCCCTGCACAAACTGCCCCTCAGCAGGCACCACAATAGTATGTGCAACAACCACCTCCCACCGTGCTGCAAAATCCTATCCCACATCAAGGGGTGATAAACACCCAACAGGACACGCAACATCCCCCACCTTAGGTGGGACAATACCACAACCCCCACAATCCAACAGAAATAACAATTCTCCTCACCAGTGAGGAAGAAATCCTTCTGCAAACATGGAATCGTTAGTATCCAGCTGAGTCTACTCCTATCTCTCCAGAGACAAACCCTACACCGACGGGACCCCCGTTGGTGATCCCTCTCCCTTCCGCCGAACCACCACTACGCATCCCTCGCATCCCCTTGCGCAAGAATGTCCACAACCCACAGGCCAGGGCCGCTCATAATTATAGCTTGGTTGACGACTTAGCACAATCCCCGGCTGCCATGTCAGTATTAGAAGTCCTCCAGACTTGTCCTACGCAACGGAAATCACTACTTTCCGCCTTGGGGGTAGTCGACCCTGCCGATAATCGACTCATCACCTTCGATCTTGACAATAGTGAATCTCGTCTTCCCGCCCTGGTCGCTATTCAAATACCAGTAAAAATACGGAACATCACTGTTCATCGGTGTATCATCGATGAAGGTGCATCTACATGCATCATTTCCAAAACAGTATGGTAGAAACTTGGTTCCCTGGAACTCATACCCTCCGCCATCACATTAAGAGCTTATGACGGATGACCATCATCCCCTGAAGGGCTCTTCCAAAATGTCCCCATTGAACTCGGAGGAAAAACCGTTCTCATTGATATCGAAGTTATCGACGCTCCGCTCGATTACAATATCTTGTTTGGACGTAGCTACATGTATGCTATGAAGGCAGTGGCATCATCTGTCTTTCGCACAATCATGTTCCCCCACAACGGAAAGATGGTAACCATCGAACAAGTCTCACATTATGATCCAAACCCATCTGCCAACCTCGATAACATTCTTCCCCTCATTCACACCAACAAAGATGCATATCCACTCATAGAGATGGGTCCTGGGATTTTCAAAGATCCATCCTTATTAGGGACATACCATGGAGCACCACCACTCCTTCCCCCTAATCAAGTTTGCGTCATCTCATCTAACGGAACTCACACGGAGGATACTCTTCCTCTTCAGGAGGCTTCTGTCATTCCTGACGTCTCAATAGTCACAGAACCACTCCAGCCGGAGCCTCCTACGCACTCGTCGACCTCAACAGTCCACGAATCCACATCCCCTCAGGGGAACAATCCCATCTGGGAGACAGTCCCCCAACCCCTCACTTAAATTCCCTTCTTTTACCCTCCACCAGGTATAGAATATTTTCAGGTAGCCTCCATGCTCACACTATCTAATATGGTGTTAGCAATCCTAGTTTGGTATTTATATCCACCAGAGATGGTCCCTCGACCATCCCTTCCCCCACAGGAAGGACTCCCCATGACGATTCTTGTCCTTACCCCCACTACCCCCATACTCCCTACCCCCCCTACTATAGCTGGGGGCAGGCAGAAGAAGAAAGAGCCCACCGCTCCACTTCCTCCACACATCCCACCACCTTGCGCACTATGTGAGAAAGAGGGCCACCAAACCAAAAATTGCCCATCTCTACCTGAATTACGGAATTTGATTCCCCCCAATCAAACCCTCACAACACCCGTCACTACTGCTAGTCCCCCCACTACCACCCAACCTTCCAGTAGTAAAGGGATGAGGACCAAATTCGCGTGTGCTATCTGTTACGAATATGGCCATTACACCCATCATTGCCCATCACTGCCACGCTTTTTCCAGACATTAGCGACAGTACGCCAGAACGCCCAGAACAACCCATGCCCTACTACGTCCTCATCCAACATCACTGACATCTGTTATGTCACCACTTCAGTTAATGAACGCATGAGATGCCCTTGTTCTCTCTGCGATTCATTGACTCATTGTACATGTCAGTGTCCTATGATCCTAGAATATAGGCGACGTCAATTAGCTCTGCGTTACCAACCCACAAAGGCAATAATTGACATTTCCTCGCCACTAGAGGATCTTCATGTAATTTCTCCTGAACCCGAGGCACTCCCAATGCCTCCTTGGTTCTTAGATTCTGTATCTGAGGATTTACCCCGTAATCCCCCAAACTCTCCTACTCATTCCCCCATGGAGACTTTCCACCCTACCACCACGGGTACTCCTCAGTACTTCAATATATGGTTCATGATGAGTGAACCCTCACCATCTGCTCACACCACTCCCCTTGCTTCTCCAACAGGGGGCAACCACTCTGTTAGGGTCCTATAATTATAGGCGAGTTGATACTTCGACTGTTATTTTGGCATCTCTCCGGGTGACGAAGTATAGCTCAGGTGATTCCGTTTTCCTCCCTCCATTCTTTTCACTCGATCCTCCATCACCTTGCTGCATCCTTCATCCGCTGCATCCTCACCCCCTTGTSCTTTGTCAGCCTCCATTATCCCGCCTTCCGTCCTTGCTTAAATGGACTTAGGATAAACAAAATTTTAGTAATAAGGTTTGTCTAGGTTTATATTGATTAATAATAAATATTTAATAATTGATTAATTATTAATTAATTGTTAATTAATTAATTATTAAGTTAGTTAGTAACCTAGGTTAACAACTAGTTAATAACTAAGGTTAGTTTTACATTTAAATAAAATAATTAAAATTAAAAACAAATAAAAATTAAAAATATTTAAAAACAATAAAAAACATTAAAAAAGTATAAATGAGAAAATACATTAAATAAAAGTAAATCTATTATATAATATATAATAAAACATTTTATAATATAAAAACATAATATATAACATTTAAATAAAACAAAAACAAAAGAAAAAAAAGTAACATATAAAAACATAATATAAAACATATTAAAAACAAAAAACAAAAAATAAAATAAATAAAAAACAAACCTAAGTCCTAACTCTACACCCCCTTTCACTCATCCTACCTCACGTCCCATCCCCCACCTACCTCCACTACCCCCATCCCCCTACGTCACTCCTACCCCACCTACCCTCTACCACAACTCCCGCCTACCCATAACCTTCACGCATATTTTATACAATGCACCCCCCCATCAACTATATAACATATATCAACGCGCCATATTCCATCTCGGACCCCCCCGTGGTTTCGACTTTTAACGAGGGGGGGGGGTCCGACCTCATATTAAACTTCATTCGATTTTGAACGACCCACAAATGATCAACCTAATCTATGGTCCTGGTTCCAAGTCGGACCCCCCAGGCATTCTACGTTTAACGAGGGGGGGGGGGGTCCGAGTTCTTTCCCGCCAAAAAAACCAATTTCGCACATTTTCACCATTTTGCCCATTTTCACCACGTCTTCTTCCGACGGAGATCCTGAGCAAACGGAGGCGAATTTTTAAAATCTGAGAGAGGTTTTTGGTTATTTCACCATTTTGCCCATTTTCACCACGTCTTCTTCCGACAGAGATCCTGAGCAAACGGAGACGAATTTTTAAAATCTGAGAGAGGTTTTTGGTTAGAACAGGACGAGGAACAAAACCCTTTTTTCGGTTTTTGAAACGGAGTTACGAGCAGAGCAGGTCAAAGGCATCTTCGAGGCCTATTTTTCCAGTTTTTCCATTTTCAGTTTCAGTCCCGATTTTGCAGGAGCTGCCACGGCCAGCTGGAGATGAATTTTGCGAAACCGAAGGAGTTTTTTGTCCAGAACATACCCATCAACAATAACCTCTTTCAGATTTATCCCAGGTGTCTTCATTGAAGAAATAATCACGTCTGAACGGACCCCTTTTTTCGCATAAAACGGTCCATTTTTCATGGCAGAAAACTCCGAATTTGATGGGAGTGGTGGCTATTTTCGGCCGAGACAGTTGAACCGACTCTCGGAACTTGATGAAGAGGTGTATCTTATATATTGAGATGATTTTAATGTAATGGGGTTGGATCTTCACACCCTGGAGGCTATCGAGCTGTAACATTTTTGAACATATCTGCCATTAATGAAAGAGGCTCTTTACAGGATTCCTGTGCATGTTTACTGGTGATGTGATTTGCTCTGTTGAATGTTTTCTCKCTCTRTGATCATCTTKTTTTCTATAACTAATCTGTACRAATARCGTTATGTTGTAGGATTTATCCCTGATACCCTGCTTYCGATTCTACAGATTTTAATGTTCATCTTCTAAATATCTTCAGTTAAGAGATTCTTAAGTGCTTGTTGATTGGAGTTATTTCCTTCTCTTTTCTTCTGATCATCAYTTAAACTATTGAAKATCYAGTGAGTGTGTTATCTTKCCTTGTGAAGGATTTCTTCAGCGTTTGGTTGTATCTCAGATTTCATTAATTTCAGACCCCATAGCCCAATGGATGTGTGAACTGTCTCAACCAAATTTATAAACCCTTTTGCAACAAAACCTACCTGTTCTTTTTACCTAGCCTAAAATCTGAAGTCAAAACAAAGTTAAATCGTACAGAGAGATCCCTCTCTGAGTCTCGGAGGGCTAGATCCGAGATTCGAAGCGGTTCTGATGTTGCCTCTGTGATTGCCTTTTTCAGCCTTGGGCAAATTACAGAGTGCTAACACACTCCATCACAGAGGTCACTTCTCACGACCCCTTATATTCCCGTCATTTCCAATGCGATGAGGAAATACTCGAAGAGCTACAATACCCAGACCCTCCCTGGGACGCACTACATCATCGTGCTCTCTTCCTTCCACATGAAGCCCTCATGCCTCCTAACCAAAACTCCATTTACGCGGTCAAAACCAAATATTTTATCCCATCAGGGCCTATCGATTGGTTCAACAATCCTATTCCTGCCCCCGACGCTTTTGAAGAAGGTAATATGGCCAACATTTCCCCCACCATCAAAATCGACATTTCCATTAAAAACGACATCGTCGAAGAAATCATCATTGGAGCTTCTTGCACTCCTCAGGAAATCGTCGCATATAAATCGCTCTTCCAGGAATATAGGGATATCTTCGCCTGGTCATACACAGAAATGTCGGGCCTTGACCCATCTATTGTCGAGCATCACATCGACACCTGGACGGACATCACACCAGTTCACCAGAAACAGCGACCGCTACACCCATCTAAAGCCGCGACTATCAAAGCCAAAATCGACAAATTACGTACGGCCGGGTTTATTTATCTCATCACTTACACTTCATGGGTTTCCAACCCTGTACCCGTCGACAAAAAACAGGGCACCATCTGCGTTTGCACAGACTTTCGCGATCTCAATAACGCATGTTCAAAAGACAATTTTCCAACGCCTTTCATCGATCAAATTATCGACGACTGCGTCAGTCACGAGGCTCTCTCCTTTATGGATGGATTCTCTGGCTATAACCAAATTCAAATTCACCCAACCGATCAGTACAAAACCGCATTCATTACCCCGTGGGGTACTTTTGCATATCGTGTCATGCCTTTCGGCTTAAAAAATGCTGGTGCAACTTTCCAGCGGGCCATGACATACATCTTCCACGATCTGGCTGCAATCATCCTTGCCTACTTGGACGACCTCACCACTCGATCCAAGAAATGCACCCAACACCTCAATGATTTACGAATCATCTTTTCACGGTGTCGCCAGTACAACATCCGCTTGAACCCTCTCAAGTGTGTGTTTTGCGTCACCGCAGGGCGCCTCCTCGGTTTTATCGTTTCCCAAAGCGGTATCACCGTGGACCCCCTCAAAGTCAAAGCAATCACCGAAATTCCACCTCCTCGGAATTTACGGCAACTTCAGAGTCTTCAGGGCAAAGCTATCTTTCTTCGACGCTTTGTCCCAGATTACGCCATACGCGCACATGGTTTCCTTCGCTTACTACGTCATGACATCCCTTTTCATTGGGACAAATATGCCGAATAGTCATTTGACGATGTTAAAGCAGCGCTTTCAAATGCACCTTTGATTAGTGCACCTGACTACAATCGCGACTACATCCTCTACGTATCAACATCAGCTGTATCGGTAGCCGGCGTCCTCGTCCAGCTCGGAGATGACAATCATGAACATGTCATTTACTACATTAGTAAGAACCTCTCAGGACCACCCTTGAAGTACAAACACGAAGAGAAACTTGCTCTTGTAGTTGTCCTCGCCGTCTAGAAACTACGCCATTACATTCTGCTTCGCACCACGAAGGTCGTCGCAGATTCCAACCCTATGCAATATTTGCTCAGCCGTTGACAAGTTAACGAAAAATTCGCTCGATGGATCATTATCCTCCAGGAACATGACCTCGAGTTCTCAACACCTAAGAGTAATAAGGCCCTCGTTCTCATCGAACTTGTCATGGCCCTTCCCTCTGACATCACTAGTGCCCCCATCAATACCGACTTTCCTGACGAACATATCTTTTACATCGCTTTCGATGATCCTTGGTATGGCGACCTTCTCGTCTACCTACGAACTCAAAAGTTCGGTAACCATCTATCACGAGATGATCGTCGACGTATTTGCCATCAGGCCCCCCGCTATCTTCTCATCGGAGACATCCTATACCAGCGGGGCGTAGACACCATTCTTCGTCGTTGCCTAACTATTGACGAGGCCGACAGAGTCTTAAACAACTGCCACAACGACGCATGTGGGGGCCATCTTTCGGGTATATCCACAGCTCAAAATATTATCCGGGCTGTTTACTTTTGGCCTACCCTGTTTCACGATTGCATTCATGCCGTGAAATGATGTGAGCAATGTCAGCTCTATGCCAACAAATCCCGAGCTCCCCCGACCCTTCTTCACCCTGTCATCACTGCCGACCCTTTTTGTAAATGGGGCATTGAATTTATGACTTGTAATCCCCCCTCCAGCAATGGTCACAAATACATTGTTGTCGTCGTTGATTACTTCACCAAATGGGCCGAAGCCATGCCCACTTTCAACAACACCGCTGACACTGCAACGCATTTTTTCTTTAATCACGTCATATCCCGATTCAGAGTACCACTCCAACTCGTTTCCGATCATGGGAAACACTTTGAGATTGAGATCTTCATTGAACTCTCATCTCGGTTAGGCTTCTCTCATGAGTTTTCCTCACCATATTATCCTCAGTCAAACGGACAGGTCGAGGCGGTGAACAAAGTCCTCAAGACCATGTTACAACGCACGGTTAATAAACATAAAACCAATTGGCATCATATGTTATTTTCCGCGCTATGGGATTATCGAACGACAGTAAAGACCGCTACAGGTTTGACGCCATTTCATTTAGTCCATGGGGTCGAGGCAACTCTTCCCATCGAGTGCGAAATCCCCACCCTCCGCACCGCAATTAAGATTTTACTTGACACCGCTCCAATGGAGCAGCGCTTGCTGAACTTGGAGTCTCTGGATGAAGATCGTCGATCTTCCTTACAAAACAACGAGGAAGCTAAAAAACAATCCAAGGCTACCTTTGATCGCCATGTCAACCTTCGATCATTTCGCGAAGGCGACCTCGTCCTGGCCTATGATATCGCTCATGATACCTTTGGCCATGGAAAATTTGAATCACTTTGGCATGGCCCTTACATCATCCAACATTGCCTCACCAAAGGTGCATACATCCTGGCCTCCCCCGAAGGCCTCTCGCTCAAGGAATCCGTCAATGGGTTATACCTCAAGAAATTTTATGCTTAGAAGTAGTCATTCTACTTTAGGTTACTTTTTCTTCTTTTTTAGTGTTTTTAATCTTTTTTCTCCTACCATCTCGTCTAAACTATCCGTTGTGCTATTGATAGATGCTTCCTCCACCAGCCTACCACATTGGTTATGCCGACGGTGCCAGCCGTTGGACACAAAATCTCGCTTCGGCTGCTTGGGCTCTCTACACCCCTTCACACGAAATGCTACATTCAAGCGGCATATGTTTGGGGCCAACAACCAACAACCAATTCGAATACACTGCGGTCATTGGCCTCCTGGCCGACGCCCAACGTCATCATATTCGCCACCTTAGCATCTTCCTCGACTCTCAACTAGTCGTTCTCCAGCTCAACAATGTTTACCGTGTACGCGATCCGTGCCTCTTTCGAAAATACCTGCAGGTTAGACTGTTATCTCGACATTTTGATTCCATTACATTTACACATATTCCAAGACAATTGAATCATACAATAGATGAAATAGCTAACATGGTGTTAGATTGGCATATATCACATCAAGCTACACATACATAAAACATCCCACAAATCCTGTCACAGCATATAGATAAAATAGACATCATCATCATCAACAAAAACATATGTAAACGACATCAGGATCTCAAAAAATATGTATACTCATATATATAAAGGCCTATCAGGCCATCCGAATGTTTACATACAAAAAATACATGTGCCCGCAGGCTATCACTGTCCCTCGGTACAAAAATTGGCTCACCAGCCTAATATACAATCAAAAAGATATACATCATACATCAAGGGGCCTCTATCACACCCCCACCTGCTCCTCCCTCAGGAGGAGGTGGTGGTCCACCCCCACCTGCCCCAGGCGGTGGTGGAGGACCACCCACGGGACCCTCCTGCCCCGGCGACAGGCGTCCACTAGTCATTGCGGCAAGCACAGCTACTCGTCGCACTATACCCCGCCATGGCGGCGGTACCCCTATACACTGCTCCAGGAACCCCTCATCCTGGATACGTATCCACATGCCCTCAGGCACGTCCTGTAACACCGTCTCCAGACGACGACGTATATCATCAAAATCAACTCCGGCCGCCGTCGGAGGAGCGTGTGATGGCCCCGCACCAGGGTCATCGAACTGACGCCTCCTCGCTGCCCTCTCGGGCTATGTTGGTCGCCCCGTGGCCTCATCTCGCCGACGTCTCTCTCCGCGCGACAGTCTCTCTGGCTCTCGCTGAATCGATGCTCTCTGCATCTCCACCTCGCGCCCGCGAGGTGCCACATCTGCACATGCACAAAACAACAAACAAACGATCATACAACGTCTATATCACATATGAACTGATATCTCAAAAGATAACATAAATAAAAAAAATACACAAATACTCAACATACCTCAACGGTCAAAAACCTCCCTAGGAGGCAGTACCATGTCCGGGTCCCCCCGGAAGTCCACCCCAGCGTAGGGGTACCGAAGTATCACCTGCGACATCTGCCGCCATATCTGCGCTGCCTACGTCGAAAAATAATGACCACCTTCGCCACCACCGCGGCGAACCAAAACTGCAGACCACCGCCTCAATCGCGGCTCTCGTGCCCCCGACATCTCTAACAAAACCCTCGGGCACAACATCGACACCCTCTCCAAAAAACAGGCTACCAGGATAGAGCCAAACGCGAACTCTCCTGTACCTGTAGACCGACAACGGTCCAACTGCACGATCATCCGCGCATGTAGCGTCAACCCCCATGCGAACCGCTCACGGCCCACCACCACTCTCTCCAGCACCAACAGCTGGCCACCACTAATCCGTTGGGTCACAAGTGACCCATACACACGAACAATCATCGCCGCTATGCAACGATGCGCCAGGGAGTCTATAACACTAACACTCACTACAGTCCCAGACATGATGTTCTTGCTGAGCAATATCGCTCGGCAATCGTAGCCATGGTTGTATCCCTCGACAGCATCGGCTCTGTCGGTAGGGGCGTACCTCGAAAGGGGAGCCCAGTCAAAAAATACACATCCTCCACCGTAGTGAAGGGGATCTTCTCTCCTCGCACGAGGAAGCAGTGCAACTCCGGACTCCACATCTGGAGCAAGAACTGCAGTAGGTACTCCTATGCCCATATCAACGGGCACTCAAAAAACTTTAGCAACCCACAGGTTGCTAAATTCGCTCGCACCGCAGGCCCCTCATTGGCCATAGCATCTCGCAACTGGGCCCAGTCTTTCTCACGCCACCGCATAGCCATCGTCACTGCTGGTCACATGCACACAACACAGAGTCCTATATCAGCTTATGCAACCATCAAATGCATCAAAAAAACTCATTTTTTACCCTTCAACCTTACCTCATAGGCGCGGTTTTTTCACCCACAGGCGCAGACATATGCACGCATGTTCACTGTACAGGCGCACATATATGCGCGCCTGTTCACTACACAGGCGCGCTCCTGAGCGCACCTGTTCACTAGACAGGCGCGCCCCTGAGTGCGCTTGTCCAACTTACAGCCGTGCTCAAGAGCGCAACTGTCCACCTCACAGGCGCGCCCCTAAGGCACGCCTTAAATTCCTTCTATCGCGCACTCATGCGCGTGCATTCGGTGGACAGGCACGCACCTATACGTGCCTTCCACCGGATCACCCGCGCATGTGGGCCCACACCCCATACAAAATCCCCTCAAACCTTCTGTACGGCCCCCCATACCTACCCTGCCCAAAAATTGAAAGCCTATTTCTATGCAGGATGATCAGACCACTAACCTGAAACTCGCAGAACATCGATCGACTTCCTCGTCCTCCCTGAATCTCCAAATCTCCTCTACAATCTGCTCGTCCAGTCACTGTAGCAGCAGGTACAAATGAGGTGGCAATGTGGGCCCTACAGCTATATATAGGCCTTTTTGCCAAACTTCCACTCACCATTCCGGGAGCCCAAGGTGTCCATTTTTCAAACCGCCTTCAGCCACGGGATCAACATCCCGCTGCCTACATCATAGCAGTCCCTCGGTCACTTTTTGTCCTAGGCCCCCGGGGCACCTTTTTTTTCATATCATGGTCAGGTACGCACGCGCATAGTCACATTGGTCAAATACATGCTCATATCTTTGATTCTCTTCAGATATAGTTCACTTTGGGTATTTGGTTGTTATGTGTGCAGGTACTCACTCATCGGTCACCGACATCATCCCTTCAGGTATATATATTCAACACTGGCATGTAGTCTCCCTCGTTGTATTTCATTTCCATTTCCAGTCACACCCTCTGATATTTTCCTTTAGGATCCTCATTCCCGGCTCTGCAGTACTCACACCTCCATTTGCATCTACGGTACTGTTACCTGGTAGCTTTCTTACCCACATGAGTTGTCCCATTCATAACACCTTTTGGCACTTTTGACACTCATGTTGTTCTTCATTTCCCTTTAGGGATGGGAGTCCCGATAGTCTTTCATCATGTTGCGCATCAACCACATACTTCTTCTCCTCATTTTGCTAGCTTCCCATATGGACTCACAGATCATCTCTTTATGGTTCTATTCTTTTTACCTGCACCTCCGCAGGATCATGAACCCTCCATTTCATCCACCATCAGTTTGCCCACCTGCGAACCTATCTCCATTTCACCTACCTCATACAAAAACTCACCACTGGGGCCCCCACCCTTCATCAATTTTCCAAGAAATTTCTTCCCTCCCTGGGGCACTCATTTCACACTGGGGAACCCATTTCTGTATTTGTACATTTTTTCCCCAAAATTATCTATTATTTATTGTACAACCACCTTTATTTCCAATCATTACGTTTTCTTTTGTCGTCACCGTTGGCGACTTGCTTCCTTTTGGCCACACGCAACCCATGTCACCCTTGGTTGGAGTATTACTTCTCATCTACCCTCGTCAGCATCATCCATATCTTCAGAGTACTACCCAGGTCACTTACCTCTACCCTCTGAATTTGTTCACCTTGTCCCGCCTCTGGCACAACTTACCACTGGTCTTTTCGTCCTCCTGACCCTCGACCTTGTTACGCGGTTGCGACCACTTTTTATCTCAATACATCCTCCAACCAAGGGAAGTCTTGAGTCTTCCCACTTTTTGACTTTGTCCATGTACCTCTGCCACTTCCTCACCTCAGTAGATTCTATGAAGCCCTTCGCTTCTGGGAGTCGCGTTCCCCTTTTGTCAACAACAACACACTTTTTCCAGAAGGGCGACAATATCTTGATTCTCATTCTCCATTTAATGAGAGATCTCAGACGACACAGGGAGAAACACTATTGCTCCTTGCTGTCGTTGGCCCCCATAACATTCGACGCCAACACTTTCTCATGTTATGGTGGGTCTTACTTTGCGACTATTGCAGTTCTTTTTATCATTTGTCGACGACCTCTGAACCTGGTAGGGCCATCAATGCCCACATCATCGTCGCTGCTTATTACCGTGCTCATTGCCTATTGTTCAGAGTATATTTATTTGCATAATTGTCTTCTACCTTTATCATCACCACCCCCGAGGGCGCTGCAGTTATCTACACCAAAACTTTCGTCATATTTTGTCAGAGTTTCATAACACGAGCATGGGGCATGCCCGCCTCGTTTGTACACAGTTGTATATTATTACGCACCTTATCGAAGGTCAGGTTCTATCGGTTCCTTCCTTCTCCAACGGATTTCTCTTCACGGTCCCACTCTTGCTCTCTCTTACAACACCATTCTCAATAGAAGAAACATTGATGGATTTCGGCTATACGTATGCTCCTAACCTCATCCATCACGGGGCATCTGTTATCACTGAAATTTCGTCCACACATGGCGACAAGAACTCAACATCGTCAAACAGGAATGAAGTCATTCATGGCATTGAATTAATTTCACAGCATTGCAAAAAGGTCAAAAACTATACAAAGTAACCAAAAATTGAAGGGCGCTTGACAGAAGTTGGGTGCGCGTGCATATGCGCGGAACAAGAACGTACAATGTGCACATGCGCGCACGATGCGTGGATGTTGGCGCAAAAACCCGCGCACCTGCTAAACAACGCATTTATGGAATTGGTCGGCCTCCCAACCACTTATGGATCAACTCCCAAGCCGATTTGACTCCCAAATCTGAGCTGAATCTACATGGTAGGTTGGTCAAAGACCTAATTAAGCCCTAAAGAGCCCCTTTTCACACCTCAAAGGAGTTACATAATTACCCAATGTAATGCTATAAAAAGCCATGAGGAAACCTCATTTTCTCAAGAAATTTCATGTAATGTTATGCTTCTTATATTGTTTTAAGGACTCACTCCTTGGCAATAACACATTAGCACCATTTCATTGAGCCATTCACCTCTCCATTGAGTGAATGTGCTTGGAGTTCTTTCACCATCATTCTCATTTTCTTATTGTAGGGAGAGAAAGTTTGTGAGGGCACAAGAGCCTTCCATTGGGGAAAGAAGGGACTCATAGTCCCCTTTCTTCATTGTGCTTTGATTTCATCAATTGATCAGCCTAAAAACATTGGTGATATTGGTCTTGTTGTCTTTGTTATTTCTTTATCCATATGCTCATAGTTTTAGTTTGTTTTAATTTAATTTGTGCTTATAGTTTTGTTTTGTTTTCTCTAACCCTTTCCTCTACAGCTTTCATGCTCAGCAAGACCCAACTGGGCATGTAAGAACCCTTTATTTTCTCACCAAGTGACGAATGATCGACTCTGTGCTTGTATTTCTAGTTAGAAATCTGCAATTGTCCTCTGATCTGGCTATGGAGTTTCTGCATCTCTGAAGCAAAATATTCTACTCCAACGCTCCTGATCTCCCTCTGTTCCAAGTCTCTCAACTTAGACACTTCCCTCGGTTGCATTCCATATAATATTTGGAATGGGATCCTTCCAGTGCTCCTATTTGGTGATTCATTGTATGCAAACTCAACTTGTGGCAGAATCTGATCCCACTGATTATGATGCTCAGTGACCAAACTCCTTAATAAATTTCATAAACTTTTGTTTAACACCTTAGTCTACCCATCCTTCTGAGGGTGATAAGCAGAGCTGAAGGAAAAATATGTCCCCAATTTCTTCCATAGTGTCCTCCAAAAGTGACCAACAAATGTTTTGTCTCTGTCTGAGACAATGCTTCTGGGTAGGCCGCGAAGTCTTACAACTTCCTTGAAAAACAGGTTTGCAACATGTGTCGCATCACTGGTATTCTGGCATGGGATAAAATGTGCCATCTTTTAAAATCTATTCACCACCAAAAATATGGAATCAATTCCTCTTTGCGTTCTTGGAAATGCCAACACAAAGTCCATGCTTATTGCATCCCAAGACCTCTCTTGTATCGACAATGGTTGATAAAATCCATTGTTCCGTCTTTTTCCTTTTTCATGTTGGTAGATTCTACATATGTTCACAAACTTTATCACTTCTATTCTCATACCTAGACAATAGTATGAACTTCTCAACTGTGCAAACGTTTTATCATGGCTGAATTGTCCAGCCAATCCTCCACTATTCTTTTCTTTCAATAGGTTATCCCTCATCGAGCATTTTGGTATGCATAGTTGGTTTCCCTTGAACAACAATCCCTCTTGAACCATGTAGTCTGTCCACTGGCTTTTGTCTCTTAGCAAAGGGTTTGTACATGCTTCATATGCTTCCTTCAAATCTGTATCATCACAATACATGTCCTTAAGGTGTTCATACCCCAAGGTATTCACCTGAAATTCCTGAAGAATCAAGCATATTCTTCTCAATGCATCAACAACTTTGTTAGAATTCCCAACAATATGTTTTATGACAAAAGTAAAATTCTGCATAAATTCAACCCACTTTTCATGCCTTTGATTCAATTTTTCTTGTCTGGTTATGAATTGTAAATCCTGGTTATCGCTGTACAAGACAAATTCTTGTGGGACAAGATAATTCCTCCATTTCTTCAAGGCTTGAATTATGGCATACAAATCCTTATCATACGTGGAGTATTTTCTGTTGGTCTCATTCAACATCTCACTGAAATATGCAATAGGTCTATTATCCTGACTCAAAACTGCCCCTATCGCAACTCCACTTGCATCACATCTCACCTGAAATGTCTTTTCAAAGTTCGGCAAGGCTAGAATTGGTCATTCTGTTATTTTCTCTTTCAGTATACTGAAGCTCCTTTCAAGCTCCTCTATCCATTTAAAATACTTGTGCTTCTTCTTCACTGTATCCATCATTGGTGCACAAATTCCACTGTAGTCTCTGATGAAATTCCTATATAAACTTGCTAATCCATGAAATATCCTTACCTAAAACATACTCCTTGGCGATGACCATTCTTTGATCGCTTTCACCTTCTCTGGATCCATCTTCAGTTCATTCTAAGAGATCACAAAAACCATGTAAATGAGTTTTGTCTTCATGAAAGAGGACTTTTTGAGATTTATCAACAACTTCTCCTGCTGTAGCCTCCTCATCACTAATGTTAGGTTCCTCAAATACTCCTCTTTAGTCCTTCTAAAGATCAATATATCATCCAGATATACAACTACAAATTTGCCAATGAAATCTTTCAGAATTTCGTTCATCAGCCTCATAAAAGGGCTCGGGGCATTTGTTAAGCCAAATGGAATAACAAGCCACTCATACAGACCTTCATTTGTTTTAAAGGATGTTTTCCATTCATCACCTTCTCTCATCCTGATCTGGTAATATCCACTTTTCAAATCTATCTTAGAGAAGAAGTTTTCTCCACTTAAGCAATCCATTAAATCAACCATTCTTGGTAAAGAAAATCTATACCTGATGGTGATCTTGTTAATGACTCTCGAGTCTGTACACATTCTCCATCCTCCATCCTTCTTTGGATTCAACATAGTCGGTACTGCGCATGGAATCAAGCTCTCCCAAACCAAACCCTTGTCTAGCAACTCTTGGACTTGGTTCTTCACCTCCTCATTCTCTCGAGGTGTTAATTTGTATGTTGCTTTGTTCGAAAGAATTGCTCCTGGTATCAAGTCAATATGATGCATGATACTCCTGATGGGTGGTAATGAGTTTGGCAGCTCATCCACCACTATATCAGCAAAATTATCCAATAGCTCCTGAACTTCCTTAGGCAAATCATTCATTGATGTACTTGTAAGGATAAATTTGGGTTTCCTTACCACAACAAACTGCATCTCATGTTCTTCCTTGAATTCCTTTAGGAGTTCCTTCCCACTCATGAGAAGTATGTTGGTGCTGGCTTCCCTTTTCACTTTCTTCTCTTCTATTGGCAACAACATATGTGTTCTACCATTCTTCTCGAATGTATATGTATTTTTTATCCCATCATGAATGACATTTCTGTCAAACTGCCATGGTCTTCCCAAATAGAATATGGCATACGTCCATGGGAATTACATCACATAGGATTTCATCTTTATAACCTCCTATCTTAATTTCAACCAAGCATTGTTTAGTAATCATTGCCTGGTGTCCTTTCTGCAACCATGAGACTTTGTATGGCTTTGGGTGTGTATTTGTCTTCAGCTCCAATTTCTCCACCATCTCTGTGGATACTAGGTTGTCAGTGCTCCCACTTTCAATGATCACCTTGCATACCTTGTCTTTCATCTTGCAAACTGTCCTAAAGAGATTGTTTCTCTGCACTGGATTTTCAATTTCTGCCTCTGGTTTTAAGAAAACTTTTCTCAACATCAGGGATGCTCCATCCTCTGCTCCTTCTGCTTCAACATCTCTTCGTTGCGCTTATGAAATGTGAGCTTCTCCTCCTTCCTTCTTATTCTTGGGACATTCCCAGGACATGTGCCCCATCTTTCCACAGGCATAGAACCTTATTCCTCCTCTACCTCTTCCTCTAGAAGGGTTTCTTCCACCATCTTGTATTCCTCTGGAACTTCCTCCTCATTTTGAGTGTCTGTGTGGTTTCACAGCCTTGTAATTAGACTGATGTATTCTTTCATGGTTAAATTCGTTGCTTTTTCCTGGGACCGAGATTTTACCTCTTCCTCACTGACCTTGTTTTATGGCCAACTTATCCTCTGCCTTCAGTGCAAATTGATAAACATACTCCACGGTTCTTACTAACATCATGATGAGCTCATCCTGGATTTCATATCTCAAGCCATTTATATATTTGGAAACCTTTTCTTCATATTTCTCCCTTTTTCCAGTTCTGATGTTCATCCTATAGAACTCCTTGGTGTACTCCTTAACTGTCATCCCCATCTGTCTCAGGTTCTGCAACTTCCTGAACAGATTGATCTGATAGTCCTTGGGTATGAACTTAGCCTTCAACCTTGCTACCATTCTGTCCCAACTCTTTATCCTCTATTTTCCTTTACTTCTCCTCTCAGCTTGCAGTTCGTCCCACCATAGTGTTTCATGCCCTTTTAGCCTGGTGACTGCCTGTTTCACCTTCTTCTCTTCATCTACATCCTCATAGTCGAAATTCTTATCCATGGATATTATCCAATCCAACAGTTCTTCAACATTTAGATTGCCTTCATACATGTGAACCTCTATCTTAGTTCTTCGTCCCAATCTGGAAACTACTCTCAACCAATGTTATTCTACAACATCCTCTCCTGCAGCTTCTTCAACTTCAACCTCTTCACTTTCTACATCGCTAACGTCTCCAACATCAGGTGCTCTTATTTGCACTGCTTCCATTGTTTCCAATATTGCACGAAGTTCTCACATCTCCCTCTCTATAGTACGGTTGGATAAAGGTGCCTCTCCTCGTCTCCTTGATGACATTGTGTTAACTGTCTGTCACACATAGAGTACAACTTTGAGTTCTCTATCTCCTCCTTTTCTCTTTTTTATTTCGCATGAAGTCTACAGACGAAGAATTTAGGCTATGCTACCACCTAATGCAGACCCCCTATCTCTCCTAAGGGTTGCGCGACCTCTCGGTCAGGATATTTGACTCAGGAGCCGAAATGGCTCTCCTGGTTATGAACTATAACCTTTAACACTAAATACACAAGTCCTTATTTGTGTTTTTCCCGTGCAAACCAGCACTAGGCCCGAGCCTCCACTCCACGTGACCGCAAGCATGACCACAGGTTTAGCCCAAAAGACGCGTCACATTTCACGACTTCAGGGTTTCTGGTGAAACAACTCCTTGACTCATCGAAGTTCCAAAATCCCGATGAGGGCTAACGAAGGTTAGATCCTCCCCTTCCTCTACTTGTGTGACCACAAGATTTATCACAAATATGCATTGTGATTCGCAAGGTCGGGACTTTGCGATGCAAGGCATCTGAGTCCTCTAAGTCCCAAAAGCTGAAATCATGATGGTCTGGGATCTATGATCCAGATCTTCCCTTGACCGACGACTGTGATCAAGTCGACGTTTCATGTTTTGCAACTTCGTAATTCACAAAGTTATCTCACTGATTCTCCCAATCGCTAAAATTTTGATATTTCGGAGCCCCAATCTGACGGTCCTGATTTTCCCATGATTTGATGGCTTAGATCTCATTTTCGCGAATCACGATTTCACGTTCATGGTTTTGGAAGTCAAGGACCTTTGTCCTTGCAACTCGTGATAATCGATATCATGAAATGGACTAATGGTCCAGATCTCCCTTGGATCGACAAATCCTATCCCTCCTGAGCTTTGAGAATTGAATAAATCACATCGTTATCCTCCACATGACTTCACTTGATCCAACAACCTACAACTATTGACACTTCCTCCTCAAAGGCTCTCCACCGTCCGTTCAAGTCCTTGACTAGTCCTGGCCAAATATCTTGGCACTAACTCTCCTGATCTTTGATCTTTCAGAATTAGAAGATTTTCTAAGTCTCTGAAGGTTCCTCCCTTCGCTCCTCTTGGGAAATGGGATTCTTGGATCTCGCTAACACTTATTTGAAGTGTTATTCCTTCTAAGATTTGTCTTATACATGCATCTCTTTCCCACACACTCCTTTTGTCTAAGGGATTTCGATAAATCATATCAAAGGGATTTCTTACAGAGAAATTCCTCTCAATCTCTTGGCGTTCCCCTCTGGCTCAATGCACACCTTGCAGAGCTTGAAACGAAGAGAGACAATTGAAACTGAAAAACTAACATTCACAGTTCCATTCTCTGCTATTGAGATTCATTCACTTGTTCATAAAAATAGAATGACAGGAAATTGCAAACACTGTTCACACACCATGAATTTGGATCAATTTTTCCTCTGTTATATTCACAATTTCAAAAATGGCTACAAAATACATTCAATTTATGACAAATGAAACTGAAATCTCCTACTAACACGTAGTTCTCTCATGAATACCTTTCCTTTGTATTGTAGCTAACCCTATTTGAGAGTACCAAACCTCTATTTAACTCAGAGGGATTTTTTTTAGGGTTTTCTCTGCCTACTTATCTACTGGCTATCTTAAACCAGTCTTAATCCAGAGCCAACATTCAAGCGTGTCTCAAAGTTTTTCCAGCGCTCAGTTCAGGCATGCCTTGAAAAACCTGCTGGGCTACCAACATTGAGGTTATAGAAGAACTCCCACGTGCTGAGTGGTCATGCCTCTGCGTGCTTACCAACGATGCTCCTGCATCACTGATCATGTAGGATTGGGATCCATATTGGAAGTTTCTTTCGAATGGAACAAAGATAGATCATCCTGATAACAACGTAGAAGAACAGGGTAATGGAAAGGGAAATGCAAAGGAAAGAGATACAAAGGATGCACAGGAAAAAATCCTACAAGCACGGAAAAAAGGAAAGACAAGGATAAGGGGCCATGAAAAACTACACACAAGAAGATTAAATCCCACAAAGTATCGACTAACTATACTCTGATAGATGATGACATCGATAGAATTGGATATCAAGTGAGGGATGTCACAGATGAAGCAATTGATCAAGCATCGTGAAAACAAGAAGAATTTCTCTAGTAGGTGTTGGACTAGTTCTCAATTCTCAACATTGCAACGACTCTTGGAAGTAGTAAGGATAGCACCAGAGCATAGATCCAGTGAATTTCCATCAACAAGCCTGACTGGGGAAGCAGGGGCCACCACTTCTTACTTTTCAGAGATGGAAATAGGGCACAGAGTGTTGAATATCTCACCAAATGTGATTGAGTTCCCATTGCTCGAGATGCAGGAGTAGGTACAACGACTATGTCACCTGGGCTTTAGTCATTTCATATATTCCCACAAAAGTACTACAAGTCTTTCACATCAGTGTTGTGTAGGATATATGGTTCCGTGTAGAGTCAAAATCAAGCAAGTTGATGAAGGTAGTGGAAGAGAATACAAATATGCAACAATATTATACAACTTCTTTACAAGAGAAGAGCATGGCTAAGGAAAAGGATGACATGATATTGAAGTAGAAGAGAGAGGTTGAGGAAAATTCCAAGAGAATATTTAAGGAAAAGGACAAGGTTGAGCAATAGGAAAAGCGAATACAATAGGCCATCTAGAAACTCTATAAGGATATTCTAGAAATGTCGATGGTGGTAGAAGCCACTCTTGAAGAACAAGCCTCAACAATCAGGGAAGTCATTAAAAAATTCCTCACCAGGATCGAAGACTTGGAATCGTTCACCACACCAAGGACACCACCTGAGGAAAAAACAAAAAGAGAAAGAATCTCTATGACCTCAGTAGCAAGTATTAAGAGACTAGATGAGGAATGCATGCATTTATGTGAGGAAAGCATGTAGATTTGGAAAAATATTATGGAGGATACAGAGATGAAGGTTGTGGAAGTTAGATTAAGGGATACACAATAAAAGGTGTAGAAGGTTTTGGAGAACAAAAATACGATGCAACCAGCTGAATGCATGGCATGCATCCTGACAAGAAGGCAATCATACACTGAAATAGAATAGATAAGGGAATAACAAAAGGTTCTCCAATAGCTATTAGTACCATTATTGGATGAAGAACTAAGGGTAATAGGGGAATTGGAAGTTGCACAGAGAACGATAAAGCAAGAAGCACATGACAACAAGGAGAAACTCATGACCCTGACTGCGCATGTCATAGAGAATATTTTGGAATAAAACACTGAAGTCAAGAAAGAAGTCATGACAACAAAGGAGACCCTCCGAAATTTCATGGAAGAATGGAGGGGCATGACACAATAGGCTAAAGTGTCTCAAGACAAGACACAGGTGAGTGTTGGGGGCATGTTGTACATGCAATTCAAAGAACTAAGTTTTGAGGGTGTGTGCAAAAGAAGGAAGGACACCAGTTAGACATGCAAAAGTAGATACATGCGCAAAATCATGAAGAACAAAATTCAAGAATGTAAAAGCAACATGCAGGTGCAAAGGTAGGAAAATCACTCCCAAAAAATGAGTTTTCTTGAGCTTTCATAGGGTTTTGGGTTAAGAAAGTAGGGTTTCGAGCCCTAAATTCTATGTATAAATATAATGGGTCTTGTAGAATAGGCTGTTGAAAGTTGAGATGATGATAGGTTTAGGTTGAGAGAATAGATTGAGAATGAGAGAGAGTCTATGTATGAAGGTTTAGGGAGGGTTTACAGAGAAAAGGCTTGCACTGTAGAGCATCTAGGAAGGATGGGGATGGATATTATGATGTATCTTTTGTAAGCACAATGTGCAAGCCTGAGATGATTACACAAAGAATAATAAAGAAGAAAGTATTTTTAGATGTAGCCCAAGGATTGGGTGAGCCGCGTTGAAATTCTGTGTCTGAATGTATTTTTATGTGATTTTTCATGGATGTTCTATTTATGCATAACAATATCTAGATATCTTTGTTACCTGATTGATGCAAAGTAATGATGAATGTTACAATGCATAGTTTATGTTTCAATTTGTGTCACAATGTTGTTGCATAATTAACGTTTACTAATTAATCAAGGTAAAAAGGGACACATAATACGACACATAAGGTAGATAAGAAGGAATGCATATGATGATATACTCCCATCCCCTCGTCCCTACAAAAACTTGGTTCTTGTAGACCTAATAGATGCCTCGGGTGAGACTTTACTTGCATGTAGGTGATTCTGAAAGGGCCTGTGTCTACAGGGTTTGTTGGTAGAATAAATTGAACCTAGGGTCTTATGGAATCCTAAAAAATAATTTCTAAACTGTTGCAAGGAATAAACCATTTCCAAACCTTCCCTTTCAATGGTAGTGTAGTTGCGCTCAGTCTAAGAAATATTTCTGCTAGCAAAATAGATGGGATGATCTAGATTTCCTTCACCAGGTTGCACAAGGATTGCACCCAGAGAAATTGTAGAAGAATCAATGTGTACATGGAATTTCTCATTCCAATTTAGATATATGAGAATAGGGGTAGTACTCATATTTTCTTTGAGGGTGTCAAAGGCTTGATCATATTCTAGCTTACAATTGAAGGCTTTCAATTTCTTCAACAATTTCTCCAACAAGTTAGTGATTCTTGCATAATTTCTAATAAATATGTGGTAGTACCTAGTGTGACCCAATGTTGACTGCAAATTCTTAGCACTCGTAGGCGGGGGCATATTCAGTATCACAAAAATATTAGTAGGATCAACTAAAACTCCTTCCTTGCATACTATATGGCCTAGCATATTTCCAAATGGGACACAAAAAATACACTTCTTTAAGTTTAAATAAATATGTAGTTGTCTACAACAATCAAACATCAGTTCGAGTAAATCTATATTCTCCTTCAATATGATATACAATGTCTAGTTGTCAATATACACTTTAAGAAATTTATGAATAAAGTTTCGAAATGCAACAATAACTATTTGAGAGAAAACAACTAGGGAATTATTTAGTCCAAAAGGAATAACATTGTAATCAAAAGAACCCCATTATGTAGTGAAGGTGGTCTTTCTCTTATCTTATTATGTAATTATAACCTGATGATAGCCTGTGAATCCATTTGTAAAAGAATAGGCTTCATTTCCTACCACTTGATCAAGAAATTCATCACTAAAAGGAGAAGGAAAAGGGTCATGTACACAAGTTGAGTTTAGACTCCCATAATCCACACAAACTCTTATATCATTAGTACCCTTCTTACTCTAGATTAAAATAAGATTGATCCACTCGGCCTCATCCACATGGAAAATTAGCGCAACTGCTTACATTTGATCAATATCTTTCTTAACCTTCTACTTGACTTGTAGATTTAGATGGTATGATCTGTGCTTGATAGGCTTAGCATACAGTTTTAATTCGATCCTCATTTCTCCTAAATGTCCCTTAGTTCCCTTCATGTCTAATAACATATTAGGAAAGATATCCTCATACTCCCACAACATAACATGTATCTTTGTTATAGTTTTTTCATCCCAATAATCACCTATAGATGCCATCTTAGGATGCTCTTCACTCCCTATATTTACTTTTCCACAACCTTAGGGGTTGAGTGTATGAGTTTTCGATATCATATATTATGTTATCCTTGACTTATCTTGTTCTGATGGATTCCTTAAAGGTTAAATGTCTAAGTTCCTCCAAATCCTCCAAATCCTCAGTGTCTTTATCAACTTTTCTACAAGCCATGGGTACTCTCATAGGGGATGGATATAATCTATATTCAAGCAAGTGTTCATGCTCATAGAAAACTATAAGTGGATATTTAAGCCTAACCTTAGTACTAAACAACATCTTCTTGATTTACTGGAGCACAAATATGATTTTGGGAGTCTTACTAGAGAATGATAAATCATGGCAGAGCTGATTTTGAAGTGTCTTACAACATACTTTTTGTCTTTGTGTTTCCTTGTGCACATACCATGCTTTGGGAATTGTTCCTAGAAAATGAAAGAAGTGATGTGTCCATAGAGAGGATGTGAGTTGTGCAACCTTCCACACTTTTAGACAATGCTTGATGTGCACAACTCGGTCAAAATGACCATCATATATTTCGAAAGGTAGAATTTGACTCTTTTTCTTCCGATCTTGTTCCAGCTGATGTACTTGCATTAGCAGAGAAAAACGATATTGTAAATAAATATTGAATTCATCCCAAGATGATAAATTTTCTTTATGAGTATCCCACCACCTAGCTGGAGAAGAATTCAGGGCTAGGTCAAGTGCTGAGAGTTTATGTTTTGCCGCAACCCTATCCTCCTTGTCAACAAGGAAGTGTTGTAAATCTGAATTCCCATCATATGTTGGACACTCCTTGATCTTTTTTATAATCCACCTTACTTCTCGGACAGTTGCACAACACCTTAAAAATTTATCATAACGACCTTGTTTCTAGTTGTCCCAAACATCTTCAGAGTCTTCATCCACAGACTGCATGTTTCACCAACTTATGGATCCATATACATTGGGGTTAATGTAATATGATCGGTTTCCTATAGTCATAGTGTAGAGTTGATCTAAAGCATTCTATTTACTACTCTCATCTATTGGGTCACTATACTGTGGACCTTGATACGAGTCTATAGGCTAGGTTTCTTTCATGCCATTATATTTAAAGTTCATAATTTATTTATTAAGATCTATTATAGCATAGTTTTTGTAGGCCCATTCAATTCCTAATAGAGATGGGTATG
>ML829134.1:42236-100694 GCA_009831015.1 Picea engelmannii | reverse complement strand
TTGGATTGATCATGTTGGGTCTTGTATAAGACCAAATCCCCTTTTATGGATTGGTAAAACCATAGATATATGGTGGTGTTTGTAAAGTCAACCCTTGGTATTTAATAAAGTGATTTTAACCAATATTGGAAGAAGTTGTCCCTACTCGATGAAGATACACAACCCTAGCACCTCCTCAACTAGTATTTATAAGTGAGGAGGGTGCCTCATTTGTTCACTCACTCACTCACACTTCTAGTGTGAATCTTTTGAAGGTAGTTTCAGTTGCAAGAAGAAGGAGAGATAGGTGCATGCTCAGTCCTAGTATTTTCTTGGTGATTTTGGTCTTTAGTCTTGGCATTGTATTGAAAATATATTATTAAGGAAGTTTTTGTTGCGTTTTGTCTCCCATGAGGTTTTCCCAGGATAAAATGTTGTGTACCTTGTGATTTTTTTTCTTTCAATGATCCTACTTATGTTGTTATTCTCTAGTAAATTGAAAAAAACTTAATAACAACTCTAAATTTAACATGGTTTCAGAGCTTAATTGAATAGAGCATATTTCACTGGGTATCTAAAAACGTCAATGTTGTCATACAAGGAAATTAGGGCTTTTTATTGAAGAGGAATTTCTAACTAAAAAATATCCACAGAAATGTGCCCTACCCTAACAAATATTTTGGCAGCTTGAGCACACCTTTTCAGTGACCAGATTCTCCGGAAAGCCAAACCCTTATTTTTTGTTGGTACTAGAAAACCAGGAAACAAGAACCAGTACTAGAAGTACCAGTCCATAATAGAGAAGGTCATTTTTCAAGGGGTAAAACTTGTAATTTTCTAAAACAATCAGCTCCAACAAACTCGCCTCAGCCCAGCACATCTAGTCCCTAGATCAGAATTCAAAAATTTGAAGTTTGAAAAATTAGGGTTTCCTCATAAAACCCTAAGTTGATGTTGTAGTTGTAGTACCAGTTACAGTTGTAGTTGTAGTGCCAATTCATTCATGCCAGTTACAACACCAGTTGCAGTGTCAGTTCCTTCATGCCAGTTGCAGTACCAACACCAGTTGTAGTACCAGTTGCAGTGAACGTTTTTGTGAAGTATTGGAAGTGTTGTTGTATTTTCCTAGTGCACCTTACCCTAGCAATATATAGTTAGAGGTGTGTACTTACATATGTTTAAAATGTATTATTATTCTAAAGGGTACTTGCAGGAGAAAGGATTTTTTGACAATCATAGATCCAGAAGGATCTCAAATCCAACACATTCAGAGGAATAATGCACCCCGGGTTTGATCAATTTTATATGTATCTATTTGTTATGACATTATTTTGACCTTATGAACATATAGGTTGTATGTTGAAGGTATGACCATCATACTAACCATTGGTCAAAATTAAAGTCAAAGTATTAGATTGATTAAATTTGAGATTATAGAGTTTATTCTCTAACCTAGATTTCTGTCAAGAAATCATATTATCTCAGTACAAAGAACAAGTTGAAGAGAATAATTGTCATATTGAGCGAAGGAGACTATGAAGGAAAACAACAACACTCATTCTTGAGGACAAGTCTCCAGGTTCCAGGTTTGATTGATTAAGTTGATAAGATTCAAATTTGCAGATGTCAAGTTTGATAACTAGCTCATAGTTGAGATAGCAATCTTTAAAAGTTTTATACTCGGTAGCATGTGAGCATTATTGAGAGAAATGTTTATTGTAATCACTTATCAGATATAACTAACATATCCTTTAGGAGAAACTTCTTGTTTTGGTCCCAGGATACCATAAAAGGAATTATTGATCACAACACTAGAAGAGTGTTGCTCTCATTATTATTGTACTTATTACTTTTTACCCTCGTTTCAGGCAAGTCACGAGTGATAGCTCTAAAGGAGATATTGTTACGATTGTTCTCGCTATTGTTTTATTATTAGTATAAATCATATTATCCTTCCCTGTTGTTTATCCCTTGTTGTTCTTGTTCGGGGCAAGTCACAGGTGATAACCCTGAGAAATCTATAATGACAGTTGCAGGAGGCAACATATTAGATAAGACATGGAATAGACTATCCAAGTTGGATACATGACCAAATACATCCATGTACCAAATAAGATAAAGAAGAAGCTACTTTTGAGATACAAAGTATCTCATATGGAGATTGATTGTAAGGAACAGAAGGCTCCAAAGATGACCAAACATTAGAACAGAACTGACAAGTAGACTTGGTCAAAGGATAATGAAGCCACCTTGATAGGAAGTAGAATTCATTTGAAGTCTGACTCAGCTTTTAATATTAAGACTTGGTATTCAACACCAAGTATATATTGTAGAGATTATTAAGTTTTTGTAGACTCGGAATAAATCAAGACTCAGAGTAAGCCTGATCTCAGAAAGGATCAGATGAAGAGACATCTTCCAGGACTGGGCGACAGATGCCATGAATTGAGAAGACTAGATCGTAACTTCAAAGACTTCTAGGAGATGTGAAATATCCTAGGAAGATTCCATTGTTTTAGTAACAGAGACGGAAGCCGGTCAGAAGGACTGGGATATGGATTTCTCCTTAAGATGATAAAGGAAGCAAGTGGTGACTTCCAAGATTGATCTAACAGATAAAGCATGTTGCAGATAACAGTATAAAGATGTATAAAGCCAGATTTGTGTCTAGAGGATTCTCCCAGCAAGAGGGAGAAGAATATGATGAGATACTTGCTCCAGAAATCGAAGAAATAGTTCCATTATTCGTAAAGACAACCAGAACAACTATGATTCAGATACAGTATGAGATTCAGGGGGAGAAATCCCCATATTTGAGATTGATTTATCTCCAGTGCCAGTTGGTGTAGTACATTAGTCAGGCCATGGAGACATGACTACAATAGCAGATAGAGTTACCTCCATGAAAGAAGAAGAGCTACTTCCAGTATCAGTTATTGAGCCACTCTCATTTTCATATAAAGTTGTTGGTGTGATAGAGTAGAGAAGTTACTGTCATATTTTAGTAGCCACAATGAGAATGGAGCAGTCATTCTCAACTTTAGAGCAGCTGCAAGTGCAGAGTCCCAGTCCCAGAGGAACAATTGCAGAGAAAGTAGAGGACATACTCTCAGGCAGTGAGACAAATAGTGCTTTGCAGAAAGCACATAGAGCTAGCACGTGATTATGCATATTAAGTTGGAGCTGAGCAAGTGTACCAGGTTGGTACAATGTGATGTGAAAATTTGGTTTCAAAGTACATGACAAGAAGACACATGTATGGAAGTTGAATCAAGATCCAAGATCTTAGTATGGAAGGACTGATAGTTTTCTGATGAGCTTGGTATTTACCATGAGTAAAGTTGATCCCAATCTTTACTTCAATAGTGTGGATGATGGACCAGTTATACTACTACTATATGTGGATGACTTATTCTTGACAGGTGAAGAAAATCTCATCACAGATTATAAGAAGAAGCTCATTGCAAAGTTTGATATGAAAGACCTAGGCCTGATGCATTATTTCTTAGGTCTTGAAGTTTGGCAGAGCCTAGAGAAGATCTTCTTTAACCAAGGGAAGTATGCAGTTGAAATACTGAAGAGGTTTGACATGTTGGAATGTAAAGCCATGAACACACCCATGGAAACAAAGTTGAAGCTCATGGTTGATACTTCGACAGAATTAGTTGATGCTACTTCCTACAAACAAACTATTGGTTCGTTGATGTATCTGACGAATACCAGGCCCGATATATGCTTTGTTGTGAACACCTTGATTCATTATCTCCTAGAGCCAAAACATGTCCACCTTGTAGCTGCAAATCATGTGATGAGATACATTAAGGGTACGTTGGATTTTGGTCTCTATTATACTGGAGATCATGACTTCAGACTGTTTGGTTATACTTATTCAAATTAGGTTGGAAGTGCTTCTGATAAAAAGAGCACTTCAGGATGTTGTTTCAGTCTAGGGTTAGCCATGAATTCATGGTAGAGTAGGAAGCAATCTCGTCTTTCTCTCAACACGACAGAAGCAGAATACATTGCAACATGTTCCGCCAGTTGTGAAGCCATATGGCTTCAGAAGTTGTTGACAGGTCTATTCGATCTGGAGATGGAAGTCGCTATGATTCTATGTGATAACCAGAGTTGCATAAAGATGACAGAGAACCCAGTGTTCCATGATAATTCGAAGCACATAGAAATCTGGTATCACTACATTTGTGATATGGTGCAGAGGGGAGCAGTAAAGCTCCAATATGTTGGCACAAATGAGTGGGTTGCAGATGTGTTGACCAAGCCTTTGTCTCGTGTAAAGTTTGAATAATTTCAAGGTAATCCAAAAGGACCTCTCTCGAAAGGGGGAGTGATGCTCATGATACTATGGTATCCTGACCAACAGTAGGTATCTCTGTTAGGATTTTAAATCCTAAGGGATTTATCATCCCTGGGCAGATCCCAAAGGGATGGTAAGGACAGTTTGTCAGAGTACTTGTGCATGTATATGTCAGTTGTGGTCAGTAGTGGTAGCTCCGTTAGGATTTTATATCCTAACGAATCTTTTGATTCCTGGGAAGATCCCAAAGGTCCGGTAAGGATGGTCTGTCAGAGTACCACGTGGTAGCTCCGTTAGGATTTTATATCCTAGGGAATCTTATGATTCCTGGGAAGATATCGAAGTTTTGGTAAGGACGGTCTGTCAAAATACCATAGAATTTTGTTGTGCACCTACCTCATTCTGTTGCCATATGATGATGATGTTGTTATCTTAGCTTCATGTTGATGATGTTGTTGACTCAACCTCATGCTGATGATGATGTTGTTATCTTAGCTTCGTGTTGATGAGTTTATTGACTCGGCTTCGTGTTGATGATGTTGTTGTATCAGTCTCGTGTTGTTGATGTTGTTGTATCAACCTTGTGTTGATGATGTTGTTATCTCAGCCTCGTGTTGATGATGATGTTGTTTCAGCCTCGTGTTGTTATTGATGATGTTGTATCAACCTCATGTTGTTGATGATGGTGTACCAGCCTCGGGTTGGTGATATTGTTGCTTTAGCGTTATGCTAATTGATGTTGATATTTCAGCTTCATATAGATAATGATGATTCTACTACAACTCCATGTTGTGAACGATGATGATATTGATGATGAGAAAAAATTCCAATGATTTGTAGATATGACAGTCAGTGTTCCAACTGTTAATGATGTTGTTGTCCTCTCTCTCTCTTAATGATGTTGTATTGGGTTATGTCAGTAGAATACCCTTCTCATTAAGGGCGAGTGTTGAAATATTGTAACTTCTAAGAATATTCTAATTATAATTGAGTTATTATTTTATAGATCAAAACCCCTTTTGTGGATTGATCATGTCGGGTCTTGTATAAGACCAAATCCCCTTTTATGGATTGGTCAAATCATAGTTATATGGTGGTGTTTGTAAAGTCGGCCCCTGGGATTTAATAAAGTGGTTTTAACCAATATTGGAAGAAGTCAACCCTACTTGATGAAGAGACACAACCCTGGTGCCTCCTCAACTAGTATTTATAGGTGAGGAGGGCGCCTTATTTGTTCACTCACTCACTCACACTTCTACTGTGCATCTTTTGAAGGTAACTGCAGTTGCAAGAAGAAGGAGAGAGAGGCGCATGCTTAGTCCTAGTCTTTTCTTGGTGATTTTGGCCTTTAGTCTTGGCAATCTATTATTGAGGAAGTTTTTGTTGGGTTTTCTCCCCCATGAGGGTTTCCCAGGATAAAATGTTGTGTACCTTGTGATTGTGTTTCTTTCAGTGATCCTAATTATGTTTTTATGCTCTAGTAAATTGAAAAGAACTTAATAACAACTCTAAATTTAACAGCCTAAACAATCTTGCAACATCTCACGGAAATCAAAAATGTTGCTCCATTAGGTTTTTATGCCCTGAGGAGGAATTGGCTAAGAGTCCCCGAAATGGATTGGGATGCGACTTGAAAATTGGTATATAATGAAAATCGAGACTCATATTGAGGAATCGTCATTTCCGTTGGATTCTTGGCATAGGATTTCAGCTAGAGCACCCCTCACTCTCGGATCCCATGCCTCGGAAGTTGTTTTTTTCATTGATTTTGAGAACTAGGGTTTTTTTTAGTAAGAAGCAATGCAACATTTGGATTTAGTGGTCCAATTTATGAAACAATGTTTTGAGAGTGGTTGAACAATGTGGTCACCTAGTCCATGCCTAAACAAGCTTGCAACATCTCCAGGAACTCAAAAATGTTGCTTTGTTAGGTTTTTATGCCATGAGGAGGAATTGGCCAAGACTCCCTGAAATGGTTTGGGATGCGACTTGCAATTGGGTATAAAATGAAAATCAAGACTCGGATTGAGGAACCATTGACTCTGATGGATTACAGGGATAGGATTTCAGCTATATCACCCCTGACTCAAGGGTGCCATGCCTCATAAGTTGCTTTACTCATTGATTTTGAGAACTAGTGTTTTGCTCAGTTTGAAGCAATGCAGCAATTGGACTAAGGGGTTCAATTTATGAAACCCTCCCTCAGGAGTGGATGGATAATGAGGTCACCTATTACATGACTAAACAATCTTGAAGCATCTCACAAAACTCAAAAATGCTACTGCGTTAGATTTTTATGCCCTGAGGAGGAATTGGCCAACAGTCCCTAAAATGGTTAGGGATGTGACTTGAAACTGGGCATATATCAAAAACTAATACTCTGATTGAGGAACCGTCTTCTCCGTTGGATTCTTGGCATAGTATTTTAGATAGATCACCCCTCACTCTCGGGTCCCATGCCTCGGAAGTTGTTTTTTTCATCGATTTTGAGAACTAGGGTTTTACTCAATAAGAAGCAATGCAACATTTTGATTTAGGGGTCCAATTTATGAAACCATGCCTCGGGATCGGGTGGACAATGAGGTCACCTATTCCATGCCTAAACAAGATTGCAGCATCTCATAGAACTCAAAAATATTTCTCTATTAGGTTTATATGCTCTGAGGAGGAATTGTCCAAGAGTCCCTGAAATAGTTTGGGATGCGACTTGCAACTGGGCATAAAATGAAAACTGAGAATTGGATTGAGGAACCATCGAATCTGATGCATTAATGAGATAGGATTTCAGCTAGAGAACCCCTCACTCATGGGTTCCATGCCTCAAAATTTGCTTTACTCATTGATTTCGAGAACTAGTGTTTTGCTCAGTTTGAAGCAATGCAACATTTGGATTAAGGGGTCCAATTAATGAAACCATCCCTTGGGAGAAGATGGATAATGTGGTCACCTAGTCCATGCCCAAATAAGTTTGAAACATCTCACAGAACTCAAAAAGGTTCCTACGTTAGGTTTTTATTCCCTGAGGAGGAATTGGCGAAGAGTCCCAGAAATGGTTTGGGATGCAACTTGCAACTGGACATATAACAAAATTTGAGACTCTAATTGAGGAATCGTCATCTTCATTGGATTCTTGGCATGGGATTTCAGCTAGAGCACCCTCACTCTCGGGTTCCATGCCTCGTAAGTTGTTTTTTTCATTGACTTTGAGAGCTAGGTTTTTGTTCAGTAAGAAGCAAGGCAAAATTTTGATTTAGGGGTCCAATTTATGAAACCATGCCTCAGGAGTGGATGGAAAATGTGGTCACCTAGTCCATGCCTAAAAAAACTTGCAGCATCTCACAAAACTAAAAAATGATGCTCTGTTAGGTTTTTATGCCCTGAGGAGGAATTGGCCAAGAGTCCCTAAAATGGTTTGGGATGCGACTTGAAACTAGGCATAAAACAAAAATCGAGACTCAGATTAAGGAACTTCTGACTCTGATGAATTATTGGGATAGGATTTAACTAGAACACCCCTCAATATAGGGTGCCATGCCTCACAATTTGCGTTACTCATTGATTTCAAGAACTGGTGTTTTGTTCATTGTGAAGCAATGCAGCATTTGGATTAAGGAGTCCAATTTATAAAACCATCCCTCAAGAGAAGATGGATAATGTGGTCACCTAGTTCATGCCTAAACAATCTTGTAGCACCTCATGGAACCCAAAAATGCTACTTCATTGGGTTTTTATTCCCTAAAGAGGAATTGGCCAAGATTCCCTGAAATGGTTTGGGATGCAACTTGCAACTTGACATATAACAAAAACTAAGACTCAAATTTAGGAACCTTCATCTCTGTTGGGTTCCTGGCATAGGATTTCAACTAGATCACCCTTACTCTCAGGTTCCATGCCTCAGAAGTTATTTTTTTCATCTATTTTGAGAACTAGGGTTTTTCTTAGTAAGAAGCAATGCAACATTTGGATTTAGGGATCCAATTTATGAAACCATGCCTTAGGAGTGAATGGAAAATCCGATCACCTAGTCCATGCCTAAACAAGCTTGTCACAGAACTCAAAAATGTTGTTCCGTTAGGTTTTTATCCGCCAAGGAGGTATTGGCCAAGAGTCCCCAAAATGGTTTGGGATGCAACTTGCAACTCGACATATAATGAAAATCAAGACTCGGATTGAGGAATCGTCGTCTCCGTTGGATTCCTGACATAGGATTTTAGCTAAAGCACCCCTCACTCCCAGGTCTTGTGCTTCATAAGTTGTTTTTTAATCGATTTTGAGAACTAGGGTTTTGCTCAGTAAGAAGCAATGAAATATTTGGATTTAGGGGTCCAATTTATGAAACCATGCCTCGGGAGAGAATGGACAATGTGGTCACCTAGTCCATGCCTAAATAATATTGTAGAATCTCACGGAACTCAAAAATGTTGCTCCATTAGGTTTTTATTGCCTGAAGAGGAATTGGCCAAGAGTCCCTGAAATGGTTTGGGATGCAACTTGCAACTTGGCATAAATTGAAAATTGAGACTCGCATTGAGGAATTGTTGACTCTAATGGATTACTGGAATAGGATTTCAGCTAGAGCACCCCTCACTCTCAGGTGCCATGCCTTGGAAGTTTCTTTACTCATTGATTTTGAGAACTAGTTTTTTGTTCAGTTTGAAGCAATGCAACAGTTGGATTTAGGGGCCCAATTTATGAAATTGTTCCTTAGGAGCGGATGGATAAAGTGGGCACATATTCCATGCCCAAAGAAGCTTGCATCATCTCATGGAACTCAAAATTGTTTCTTCGTTAGGTTTTTATGACCTAAGGAGGAATTGGCCAAGAGTCCCCAAAATGGTTTGGGATGCGACTTGCAACTAGGCATATAACAAAAACTGAGACTCAGATTGAGGAATCGTTGTCTCTGTTGGATTCCTTACATAGGATGTATATGAGAGAACCCCTCACTCCTGGGTCCCATGTCTCAGAAGTTGTTTTTTTCATCAATTTTGAGAACTAGGGTTTTGCTCAGTAAGAATCAATACAACATTTGGATTTAGAGGTCCAATTTATGAAACCATGCCTCAGGAACGGATGAAAAATGTGGTCACCTAGTCTATGCCTAAACAAACTTCCAGCATCTCATGAAACTCAAAAATGTTGCTACGTTAGGTTTTTATGCCCTGAGGGGGAATTGGCCAAGAGTCCTTGAAATTTTGTGGGATGCGACTTCCAACTGGGCATAAAATGAAAACCAAGACTCAGATTAAGGATCCATCAAATTCGATGGATTACTGGGATAGGATTTCAGCTAGATCACCCCTCACTCTCAAGTGCCATGCCTTGGAAATTCATTTAATCATTGATTTCAAGAATTATTGTTTTGTTCAATTTGAAGCAATGCAACATTTGGATTAAGGGGTCTGATTTATGAAACCATCCCTCAGGAGCATATGGATAATGTGGTCACCTAGTTCATGCCTAAACAAGCTTGCAACATCTCACATAACTCAAAAATGTTTCTCTGTTAGGTTTTTATGCCCTGAGGAGGAATTGGCCAAGAGTTCCTAAAATGGTTTGGGATGCGACTTGCAACTCATCATATAATGAAAATCGAGACTCAAACTGAGGAACTGTCATCTCCATTGGATTCCTGGCATAGTATTTCAGCTAGAGCATCCTTTAATCCCGGGTCCCATGCTTGGGAAGTTTTTTTTTCAATCATTTTGAGAACTAGGGTTTTTCTGAGTAAGAAGCAATGCAACATTTGGATTTAGGGGTCCAATTTGTGAAACCATGCCTGGATGGACAATGTGGTCACCTAGTCTATACCTAAACAAGTTTGGACCATCCCACGGAACTCAAAAATGTCGCTCCGTCGGATTTTTATCCCCCAAGGAGGTATTGAGCAAAAGTCCCCGAAATGGTTTGGGATGCAAATTGCAACTGGGCATATAGAAAAAAATGAGACTCATATTGAGGAACCATCATCTTCGTTGGATTCCTGGCATAGGATTTCAGCTAGAGCACCCATCATTCTCGAGTCCCATGCCTTGGAAGTTGTTTTTTGCATCGATTTCTAGAACTAGGGTTTTTCTTAGTAAGAAGCAATGAAATAATTGGATTTAGGGGTTCAATTTATGAAACCGTTCTTCGGGAGTGGATGGACAATGTGGTCACCTAGTCCATGCCTAAACAAGCTTGCACCATCTCACGAAACTCAAAAATGTTGCTCCGTTAGATTTTTATGCCCTGAGGAGGAATTGGCCAAGAGTCTCTGATATAGTTTGGGATGCAACTTGCAACTGGGCATAAAATGAAAACCAAGACTCGGATTGAGGAACCGTTGACTCTGATAGATTACTCGGATAGTATTTTATCTAGAGCATCCCTCACTACTAGGTGCCATGCCTCAGAAGTTGATTTACTCATTGATTTAGAGAACTAGTGTTTTGCTCAGTTTGAAGCAATGCAGCATTTGGATTTAGGGGTCCAATTTATGAAACCATCTATCAGAAGTGGATGGATAATGTGGTCACCTAGTCCATGCCTAAACAAGATTGCAACATCTCACAAAACTCAAAAATGTTGTTACATTAGGTTTTATGCCTTGAGGAGGAATTGGCCAAGACTCCCCGACATGGTTTCATATGCGACTTGCAACTGGGAATATAACGAAAACTGAGACTCGGATTGAGGAATCGTCGTCTCCGTTGGATTCTTGGCATAATATTTCAGCTAAATCACCCCTCACTCCAGGGTCTCATGCCTCGGAAGTTGTTTTTTTCATTGATTTTGAGAACTATGGTTTTGCTCAGCAAGAAGCAATGCAACATTTGGATTTAGGGGTCCAATTTATGAAATCGTGCCTTTGGAGCGGATGAAAAATATGTTCACCTATTCCATGCCTAAACAAGCTTGCAACATCTCACAGAACTCAAAAATGTTGCTCTGTTAGGTTTTTATGCCCTAAGGAAGAATGAGTCAAGAGTCCCTGAAATGGTATGGGATGTGACTTGCAATTGGGCATAAAATGAAAACCGAGACTCGGATTGAGGAACCATCGACTCAGATGGATTATTGGGATAGGATTTCAGCTAGAGCATCCTCCTTCTCGGGTTCCATTCTATCAAAGTTCCTTTACTCATTGATTTCGATAAATAGTGTTTTGCTCAATTTGAAGCAATGCAACATTTGGATTAAGGGGTCCAAGTTATGAAACCGTCCCTCGGGAGTGGATGGATAATGTGGTCACCTATTCCATGCCTAAACAATCTTGCAACATCTCACGGAACTCAAAAATGTTGCTCTGTTAGGTTTTTATGCCCTGAGGAGGAATTGCCCAAGAGTCCTCGAAATGGTTTGGGATGCGACTTGCAATTGGACATATAAATAAAACTAAGACTCAGAATGAGGAACCATCATCTCCGTTGGATTCCTGAAATAAGATTTCAGTTAGATCACTCCTCACTCCCGGGCCCCATGCCTCAGAAGTTGTTTTTTTCATCGATTTTGGAACTAGGGTTTTGCTCAATAAGAAGCAATGCAACACGTGGATTTAGGGATCCAATTTTCGAAACTATGCCTCGGGAGCGGATGCACAATGTGGTCACCTAGTCTATGCCTAAAAAATCTTGCAATAGCTCATGGAACTCAAAAATGTTGCTTTGTTCAATTTGTATGCCCTAAGGAGGAATTGGGCAATAGTCCCTGAAATGGTTTGGGATGTGACTTGTAACTGGGGATAAAATGAAAATCGAGACTCGAATTGAGGAACTGTCGACTCCGATAGATTACTGGGATAGGATTTCATCTAGAGCACATGTCACTCTCAGGTGCCATGCCTCGAAAGTTGCTTTACTCATTGATTTTGAGAACTAGTGTGTTTCTCAGTTTGAAGCAATGCAGCATTTGGATTAAGGGGTTCAA
The DNA here is from genome assembly GCA_009831015.1 of Picea engelmannii. Classification (NCBI taxonomy): domain Eukaryota; kingdom Viridiplantae; phylum Streptophyta; class Pinopsida; order Pinales; family Pinaceae; genus Picea; species Picea engelmannii. Next base: position 88,492 of record ML829134.1, on the reverse strand, counting down.
TTTATGAAACCATCCCTTGGGAGTGGATGGATAATGCGGTCACCTATTCCATTCCTAAACAAGCTTGCATCATCTCACAGAACTCAAAAATGTTGCTCCACTATGTTTTTATGCCCAGAGGAGGAATTGGCCAAGAGTCCTTGAAATGGTTTGGGATGCGACTTGAAACTTGACATATAATGAAAATTAGGACTCGGATTGAGGAACCATCATATCCGTTGGATTCATGGCATAGTATTTCAACGAGAGCATCCCTCACTCCGGGGTCCCATGCCTCAGAAATTGTTTTTTACATTGATTTTGAGAACTAGGGTTTTACTCACTAAGAAGCAATGCAAGATTTGGATTTAGGGATCCAATTTATGAAACCATGCCTCAGGAGGAGATGGACAATGTGGTCACCTAGTCCATGCCTAAACAAGTTTTCATCATCTCATCGAACTCAAAAATGTTGCTCTGCTAGGTTTTTATGCCCTGAGGAGGAATTGGCCAAGAGTCCATGAAATGGTTTGGGATGTGATTTGCAACTTGGCATAAAACGCAAATTGAGACTCAGATTGAGGAATTGTTTATTTCGATGGATTACTGCGATAGGATTTCAGCTAGAGAACCCCTCACTCCAGGGTGCCATGCCTCGAAAGTTTCTTTAATCATTGATTTTGAGAACTAGTGTTTTGCTCAGTTTGAAGCAATGCAGCATTTGGATTAAGGGGTCCAATTTATGAAATCGTCCCTCGGGAGTGGATGGATAATGTGATCACCTAGTGCATGCCTAAACAAGCTTACAGCATCTCATGGAACTCAAAAATTCTGCTCCGTTAGGTTTTTATGCCATGAGGAGGAATTGACCAAGAGTTCCCGAAATGGTTTGGGATGCAACTTGCAACTTGACATATAAATAAAACCCATACTCAGATTAAGGATCTGTCATCTCCTTTGGATTCCTGGCATAGGATTTCAGCTAAATCACCCCTCACTCCCAAGTCGCATACCTCGAAAGTTGTTTTTTTCATCGATTTTGAGAACTAGGGTTTTTCTTAGTAAGAAGCAATGCAACATTTGGAATTAGGGGTCAAATTTATGAAACCATGCGTCAGGAGTGGATGGACAAAGTGGTCACATAGTCCATGCCTAAACAATCTTTCAGCATCTCACGGAACTCAAAAATGTTGCTCTGTTAGGTTTTTATTCCCCAAGGAGGTATTGGCCAAGAGTTCTCAAAATTTGTTTGGGATGCGACTTGCAACTGGGAATATAACGAAAATCAAGACTCAGATTGAGGAACCATCATCGTTGTTGGATTCCTGGCATATGATTTCAGCTAGAGCATCTCTCACTCCCAGATCCCATGCCTCATAAGTCATTTTTTTCATTGATTTTGAGAACTAAGGTTTTGGCTCAGTAAGAAGCAATACAACATTTGGATTTAGGGATCAATTTATGAAACCATGCCTTGGGAGCGTGTAACACCTTGGGTTTTGAGCCCTATATTAAATATTGTATTTTGTTAAGTTATGAAAGGCCAGAGTTCCTATACATTTATTAAGAGGCCAGTGTGCCTAGGAAATGTAATTTTTTGATCATTATTAATATAAAACACATCGTTGACTACTAGACAGACAAGGACAAGAGTTATAAAGAGCTATGATTCCACAATACAAGGGGATTAAGGGGCTAAGTATTTATTTTATATTTTATTTACCCATTTTGTTTAATGGAGAATAACAATTACATGAGCTTTTTGGGAGGAAGGCCAAGTGGTTCCTTGATTCCAAGAATTACATAAACCAATGTTTGGTCTGGGGTGGGGGTTCTTTTGTTGGTTGCTTCTTCTTCACTCATCATTCACTCACTCAATTTCTCACTATTCACACCTTTCATTCTTTCACCCACTCATATTTCCTCATTTCTGTCTTGGCTTGGGAAAGGAAAACGAACTTTTGAAGAACAATTATGGTATTGTTGGTTGTAGAGACTATTGGTGTATTCCAACCATGAATCAAGACCTACATGTCTGAGATGCTTTGGTATGTGCTCAGTTTTTCTCACAGTTGTGAGTCCTAAGAGTCCTAGCATGGAGATTCTGGACCAGCTACATTGGAGCCCTGGAAGGAGATGGACAGCCTGAGGGACTGCATGGCAAAGAAGGGGGTCCATTCTCTTGGGTTGTGTAGGCTGGGTAGAAGACAGTTGGTGTACTTTGGATTGTTGTGGGTATTGAGAAGCCTATGAGAGCTTGAGTAATAACTAGTTTGGGAAGTCAAGTGACACTCTACAACCATCCTTATGGATTCATAGCCCTGGATCGGGGGTGACACTGTTGTTGAGACTTGAAACAATGGTTTCTACAGTTGGGTCGAACGTCCTTGGTCTGCAGCTAGTTGGTGCCTTGTTTTCAGAAAAGATAAGTGCTCTCTGTTATGGTTATTTACCTATGTATGATTTATTCTTCTGTGTATTTATTTACCTTTGAATTTAATATTTAGAATATGCATGCTTGCTCGTTATTGTTGTGCATGAATCAGTTTATGTTGTGGCATGAATATTTACTTTTGCATGTGATTTCATGTCTCTTAATTAACTTAGAATTGATTCGAATTGATATAAGTCCCTATGAAGTGAGTTCCTGGACTGCAACGTGCCTTGCTTACGTGTGGTTGGGTTTGTTGCAGTCGGATTAAGTGGTGTAGCCTGGCCTGTGGGTGGCTGGGTACGTTACATATGGGTATCAGAGCCACAAGTTGAAACACTGGGTTGGAATGGCTCAGATCTGTTAGAAAGGATCTTGTCATTGGTTGTGGGAGGAGTGTGAGTTGTCGATTTGATTTCAGCATTCGGCTATCTGGGAGGTAGCGTGTATTGGACTCAGGAAACTTTCGAAGCCCAGAGCTCTGAAGTCCTAGATTTGATTGATGACATGGCTTGCGCCATGTGGCAGAGTGTTGTGGGGGGACACATGTCACCCAAATTCATCATCTTTTGGACCTCGATCAGTACATTTTTTAGTGACACGTGGCACACATGCCATGGGTCCACGTCACCCTAGGTGACGTCGGCGTGTCTTGTCATCTATGGGAGTATGTGACTCTAGGGGTGCCCAAGTTTCTGCCAATGAAAAGTGTCAAAGCCTGAAGTTGCAAAGGCACTCATATCATCGATCGAAGATCCGTTCGAGACCTTTCTCGACCGTTGGATCAAGCAGCAGGAGGAGTAGGGTAAGTACTTCGAAAGATTTTCACTCTGGGGGAATTGAGAGATACAGGAACTAAATGTCCCAGAGCGTCGAATTTCTGAATTGGCGGAGAGTTGTCCATATCAACATTTTATTAAGTCACAACCATTGATTTTCATTGAAGCCTCCAGCTAGGGGCGGGACCATCCATTCAATGGAAGTTCAAGTCTTGATTGTCTGATTCTTGTTGGTGGATTTAGTGAAGACTTCAGTGAAGTGTAGCTCCAGGAGAAATTGGAAATTGACAACGAAGAGTTGTTGAAAGTTGAAGGCTGGAGGACTTGTTCCCAGCGTTGGTCTCATGATAAGGAAAAAAGGGCCTGGGAGGTAACTTAGCCCTCGGTTATGTTGTTCGCACAATCTCCCATGTGGAAGAGCATGAAGCGAGGTGCTAAATAAGGATTAAGCCCGCGGTTTCGAGCCATCATCACCTGGGGACGTGGTTTGAGGGAAGCACCTGTGCAGAATTTGAATTATGTATCAGCTAAAGGATAACATGGAAGTGTTATAATATGGAGAATGATCATATATTCTTCATGTATTGAGAAGGAAAATGACCTGTAGCGTTGTTTGGAAAAATATATATATATATATATCATATGCTTAATTCTAACAAAATGATCGCTTGCACATTTTGCAAAATTAGGGGACATAAACGTATAAGTTCAGTATAAGAATGCAGATTCAAGAAATGGAAGAAGGAGAGGGAGATTCCAGCCATTAGAAAGAGGCCAAAGGTTAGAATATCAGAGTTGGTAATGCAGAGACAGAATCCAACGGACACAAGGCCAGAGGGGAGCAAGAAACATTGATAGAGACTGTGAGAAGCCTAAAAATAGAAGTGAAGAGCTACAAAGTAGACAATGAAAGGATGATGAGAGAAAATAATTAAATAAGTTCTCAAGTGCTACAAAGCTTAAATCAGTTGCATATGCAAACAAAGAATGGATCAAACTCAAAACAAGAGGAAGAAGGTAGGTAACCTGAAAGAAGAGATAACCACAAGAAAGTTGGTGATTCAAGAAGTGCTAGTAGAACTCATAGAAACGAATCACCTCCTTACTTAGCAAAAAATTCTTATGCATCTGAAGACTCCATAAGTAGTCCAATGGTGTCTCATGTTAGGCACCAAAGAAGAAGGCATGAAGTGGATAGTTTGCAAGGAGATTTGAGGAAGCTTAAGACACCATCCTTGATGGTGAAAGGGAAAGGGAAGATGATGTTGAGGCATGGTTTCTTGGACTCATAAGATATTTTCAATTGCATAACTATTCATCAAACCTAGAAGCCAGAATTGCCACTTACCATTTGCATGGGAAGGCTCCAATGTGGTGGGACTAGCTGAAGCAAGTTGAGCACATTGATGAGAATATGATCACTTGGAAGTAGTTCAAGAAGTATTTTCAGAAGGAGTACCTCTCAGAGCACTTCTATGACAAGAAAATGCAGTAGTTCTTTGAACTTAGGCTGGGAAGCGCAACCGTGGTAGAGTATGAGAAGAAGTTCTTGGGGTTGTTAAAGTATGTGGGGTTTATAAAAGATGAGAAGGTGAAAATACAAAGGTTCTTGAGTGGATTATCATCCTTTTATAAAGAGAAGATTCAATATGATGAACTTAGGTCTTCGACATCATTAAGACATTGAGACATGTTTGTCACTTATGAACATATTGATTTAGCCATGCATGTTATCGCCATAACAAAGATTTATTTACCTATTAGGTGCACATCTCTTTAGGATAGCCAGGATTGAATTAGATGTTTTCAATAAGTTGAGTTGGAACAGAATTGACAAAACCTCCCCCTCCAAGTGGTCGGAGGAGCGACTCGTATCCTTGTGCCTTCTCATTTCACGTTTGGCCTTACTTAGTCACAACCTCTTTTTTAGGGGTCCGAGGAATGAAGTGGCTCATCGGGAAACTAAAATGTATTTTCTTATTTAGTAAGAATTCCATTTTAGGAAGGATAGATACCATCAGGAAGGCTAGATACCTGTATGAGCAAGGCCATGGTAGAGAATCCATGCAGAAATATTGGAAGGATACGAAGAAGGAGAAGTCTGATTAGAGGAAGAAGGGATTCAAACCTCTTTTCAACAGAAATGATCTTAATAAAAATCATCAAGACCAGTATGCTAAGGATGAATCCAAGAGAGAAGACTACTTGGGAAAAAGGGGAAGACTACCAACCCAATGTTGGGGATGCAAAGAAGATCACATGTACAAGGATTTCCCTCACAGAAAGGAAAAATTGAAGACCATGTACAACATCCAAGAGGCTACAACAGTAGAAGACATGGGAAGGGTTTATGTAGCCTTAGATGATTGACAAGTAGAGTACCAATCCAATATGATCAAGGTGGAAGGTAAGATCATTAATCAACCTGTTGCTATTTTAATTGATTCAGGAGCAATTCATTGTTACATTGACCCTAAAATAGTGGATAGATTACATTTAGAGAAAAGTAAGCTTGGAAAATCAAGTTTGGTTCAGCTAGCCATTGGAGCCAAAAGGAGAATCCATGATATGATCAGAGGTTGTTCCATAAGTCTTAATGGTGTGAATACTAATGTTGATCTAAGTATTATACCATTGGGGTCTTATGATATTCTAATTGGAATACACTAGTTGGACAAGCATTATATTGTCCTAGATTGTCATAGTAAGACATTTACATGTCTTGATGAAGAAGGAAGACAGAGCACTGTGAATGGAGTTCCAAGACCCATCTCTATAAGAGATATTTCAGCCTTACAGCTAAAGAGATGTTTCAGAAAAGTACGTCAATTGTATGTGGCCCATGTGGAGGAGCCAGAAAAGACAAAGGGGCCAAGCCTTGAATATTTTTTGGTACTACAAGAATTTTAAGATGTATTCCAAGAAATACCAGGGTTGCCACCAAAAAGGGAGATAGATTTCTTTATTGATTTAGTGTCAGGGGTTGCCCGGGTATCAAAAACACCTTACAAAATGAGTACACCATAATTAAAAGAATTACAAATGCAGTTGATAGAATTGTTGAAGAAAGGATATATACGTCCAAGTATTTCACCTTGGGGAGCACCAATATTTTTTGTCAAAAAGAAAGATGGAACTTTGAGGCTGTGTATTGACTTTCGACAGCTGAATAAATGCACTGTGAAGAACAAGTACCCACTACCCAGAATTGATGACCTCTTTGATCAACTAAGAGGGGAAAAGATATTTTCAAAGATAGACTTGAGCTCAGTATACCATCGGGTAAGAATCAAGGAAAAAGACATCCATAAGACAACCTTTAGAACCAAGTGCGGGAATTATGAATTTGTAGTGGTGCCATTTGGATTGTCCAATGCACCAGCTATCTTTATGTGCTTAATGAATAACATATTTAGAAATTACTTGGATATTTTTTTCATAGTATTCTTGGACAACATACTTGTTTATTCTAAGTCAAAGGAAGAGCATCAACATCACCTAAGATTGGTATTGCAAGTACTGAGGGAACATCAGTTGTATGACAAGCTTAGTAAGTTTTTTTTTTTATCAAGAGAAGATCCATTACTTGGGGCACATTATTTCATAATAGGGTATAGAAATAGATCCAGAGAAGATTGAAGCCATTAGAGGATGGCCAGCACCCAGGAATGTTTTAGAAGTCAGATCTTTTATGGGGTTAGTTGGTTACTATAGAAGATTTATAGCAGGGTTCTCTAAGATTGCTCATCCCATCACTTCTTTGCAAAATAAGGGAATTAAATTTGAATGGACATATAAGTGTGAAGAGAACTTTAATCTGTTGAAAGAATTACCTACTAGTGCACCTATTTTAAATATTCTGACCCAAATGAAAGTTTTGTGGTATGTACAAATGCATGTAAGGAAGGACTTGGTGGAGTCCTGACTCAAAATGGACATGTCATTGGTTATGAGTCCATAAATCTTAAAGAAAATGAGAGGAACTATGCCACACATGACTTGGAACCTGATACCATTGTTCACGCATTGAATATGTGGAGGCATTATCTCATGGGAAAGAGATTTGAATTAAGAATAGACCACAGTGGTATGAAGTATCTTTTTGAACAGCCAACTTTGAATGCCAGGCAGACAAGATGGTTGGAATTCTTAAGTGAATACGATTTTGACATCAAGTATATCAAAGGAAAATAAAATAAAGTTGTTGATGCACTTAGTATAAGAATACATCTCATGCATGCTACAACTGTCAGTATGCATCAGCCTGATTTAAAGAGAAGAATTTTAGATGGTGTTGTTACTGATCAGCATTACCTACAGGTAAAGGAAAGCTTATAGCAAGAATATGTACAACAAAAAATGAAAGAGTATGAGATGAAGGAAGATGGATTACTTATGCATAAAAATAGAATTTGTGTTCCTAGTTCCGGAGAACTCATGAATTTGGTATTAAAAGAATTGCATAATGTTCCATATGTTGGACATCTTGGTTACCAGAAAACAATTGCAGCAATAAGAAGCCAATTCTTTTTTTTGAGAATGAAAAAGGATGTTGTTGATTACATCACCAAATGTATGGAATGTTATAAAGTGAAGAATGAGCATAGGCACCCAGTGGGTTTGCTACAACCAATACCAATTCCAGAGAAGAAATGGGAAGTGGTAACCATTGATTTTATAACTAAATTACCCAGGACAGCAAGACAACATGATTCAATCATGGTAGTGGTTGATAGATTGACAAAGGATGCTCATTTTGTTCCTGTAAAAAAAACTCATACAGTAGCCAATATTGCAAAGATTTACATGAAAGAGATTACAGGTTGCATGGGATACCTAAGGAAATTGTCTCAGATAGAGATACAAAGTTTACTTCAAATTTCTAGAGGTGATTATTTAAAGGATTTGATACAAATCTGAACTTTAGCACAACATACCATCCACATTCAGATGGGCAGATAGAGAGAGGCAACCAAGTAATTGAAGACATGTTGAGGATGTATGCGATGGATAAGCCATCTAAGTGGGAAGAGTACTTGCACTTGGTTGAGTTTTCCTATAATAATGGGTATCAAGCTTCATTGAAAATGAGCCCATTTGAAGCTTTGTATGGTAGGAAATGCAATACTCCAATAAGTTGGGACAACCCAACAGACAGAGTGGTACTTGGGCTAGAATTGCTCAAGGATATGGAAGACTAGATGGTTAGGATTAAGCATAATTTAAAGGCAGCTCAAGATAGAAAAATTATGCATATAAGAACATGACAGCTAGAGAATTTAAAGTAGGGGAGCATGCTCTTTTAAAAGTGAAGCCCAAGAAGAGCTCTTTAAAGTTGGGTAGTTGTACAAAGCTAGTAGCCAGATTATGTGGTCCATTTGAGATATTGGACAGAATAGGGCCAATTGCGTACATGCTTGCATTACCTGCTTCCATGAATGTGCATAATGTATTTCATGTCTCTTTTCTAAAAAAATATGTACATGATCCTAATCATGTTATTGATTGGCATCTAATTCATGTAGATACATAGGGATACTTTCAGGTCCAACCAACGTGAATATTGGACAGAAAAGTCAAAATCCTTTGGAATCAAGTTATAAAGCTGGTAAAAGTCCAGTGGACCTGCTATGGTCTAGAAGATGCTACCTGGGAGCATGAATATGCCATGCAGGTGGAGTACCCGCGGCTTTTTGAATAAATTTTGAGCTTTTGATCTTTGTTTTGTATATGCACTGAGAACAGTGCCAAAATAAGCGGGAGTGGATGTAACACCCTAGGTTTTGAGCCCCGTATTAAATATTGTATTTTGTTAAATTATGAAAGACCAAAGTGCCTAAACAATTATTAAGAGGCCAGTGTGCCTAGGAAATGTAATGTTTTGATCATTATTAATATAAAACACATCATTGGTTGCTAGACAGACAAGGACGAGACTTATAGGGGGATATGATTCCACAAGAGAGGGAGCTTAAGGGGATAAGTATTTATTTTATATTTTAATTACCCATTTTGTTTAATGGAGAATAACATTTACATGAGCTTCTTGGGAGGAAGGCCAATTGGTTCCTTGATTCCAAGAATTACATAAACCCATCTTTAGTCTGGGGTGGGGGTTCTTATGTTGGTTGCTTCTTCTTCACTCATCATTCACTCACTCAATTGCTTGTTATTCACACCTTTCACTCTTTCACCCACTCGTCTTTCCTCATTCATGTCTTGGATTGGGAAATGAAAACTAATTGTTGAAGAAAAGCCATGGTATTGTTGGTTATAGAGACTACTAGTGTATTCCAACCATGAATCAAGATTTGCAAGTCTAAGATGCTTTGGTCTGTGCTCAATTTTTCTCACAACTGTGAATCCTGAGAGTCCCAACATGGAGATTCTAGACCAGCTGCATTGGAGCCCTCGAAGGAGATGGACAACCTGAGGTATTGCATGGCAGAGAAGGGGGTCCATTCTCTTGGGTTGTGCATGCTAGTAGAAGAGAGTTGGTGTACTTTGGATTGTTTTGGGTACTAAGAAGTCTATGAGAGCTTGATTACTGACTGGTTTGGGAAGCCGAGTGACACTTTGGAACCGTCCTTATGAATTCATAGCCCTAGCTCAGAGGTGACACTGTTGTTGAGACTTGGAACAACAGTGTCTATGGTTGGGTGGAACGTCCTTGGTTTGTAGACAGTTGGTGTCTTGTTTTTAGAAAATATAAGTTCTCTCTGTTATGGTTATTTACCTATGTATCATTTATTTCATTGTGTATTTATTTACCTTCGAATTTAATATTTAGAATATGCATGCTTGTGGGTTATTATTGTGCATGACTTAGTTTATGTTGTGGAATGAATATTTATTTCCGCACGTGGTTTCATGTCTCTTAATTAACTTAGAATTGATTTGAATTGAGATAAGTCCCTATGAATTGAGTCCCTGTACTGCAACATGCCACGCCTGCACGTGGTTGGGTGTGTTGCAGTTGGATTAAGTGGTGTAGCCTGACCCGTGGGTGGTTGGGTACATTATAGAGTGGATGGACAATGTGGTCACCTAGTCCATGCCTAAACAAACTTGCAACATCTCATAGAACTCAAAAATGTTGCTCTGTAAGGTTTTTATGCCTTGAGGTGGAATTCGCCAAGAGTCCCTGAAATGGTTTAGGATGCGACTTGCAATTTGGCATACAACGAAAATCAAGACTCGGATTGAGGAACTTTCGACTCCGATGAATTAGTGGGGTAGAATTTCAGCTAGAGTACACCTCACTCCCGAGTGTCATGCCTCAGAAGTTACTTTACTCATTGATTTAGAATACTAGTGTTTTGCTCAATTTGAAGCAAAGTAGCATTTGGATTTATGGGTCCGATTTATAAAACTGTCCCTCGGGAATGGATGGATAATTTAGTCACCTAGTCCATGCCTAAACAAGATTGCAACATCTCACAGAACTCGAAAATGTTGCTTCATTAAGTTTTTATGCCCTGAGGAGGAATTGGCCAAGAGTCCCTGAAATGGTTTGGGATGTGAGTTGGAACTAGGCATATAACAAAAAACGAGACTCAGATTAAGGAACCTTCATTTCCGTTGGATTCCTAGTATAGGATTTCAACTAGATCACCTCTCACTCCTGGGTCCCATGCCTCGGAAGTTGTTTTTTTCATCGATTTTGAGAACTAGGGTTTTGCTCGATAAGAAGCAATGAAAAATTTGGATTTAGGGATCCAATTTATGAAACCATGCCTCGGGAGCATATGGACAATGTGGTCACCTAGTCCGTACCTGAACAAGCTTGTAGCATCTCACAGAACTCAAAAATGTTGCTCCGTTGGTTTTTTATCCCCCAAAGAGGTATTGGCCAAGAGTACTCGAAATGGTTTGGGATGAGACTTCCAACTTGGAATATAACGAAAACCGAGACTCGGATTGAGGAACCATCATCTTCATTGGATTCCTGTCATAGGATTTCAGCTATAGAACCCCTCACTCTGAGGTCCCATGCCTCGAAAGTTGTTTTTTTCATTGATTTTGAGAACTAGGGTTTTGCTCAGTAAGAAGCAATGCAACATTTGGATTTAAGGGTCCAATTTATGAAAACATGCCTCGGGAGAAGATGGAAAATGTGGTCACCTATTCCATTCTGAAACAATCTTACAGCATCTCAAGGAACTCAAAAATGTTGCTATGTTAGGTTTTTATTCCCTGAGAAGGAATTGGCCAAGAGTCCCTAAAATGGTTTGGGATCTGACTTGCAACTGGGCATAAAATGAAAATCGAGACTCAGATTGAGGAACCATTGACTCCGATAGATTACTGGGATAGGATTTCATCCAGAGCACCCCTCACTCCAGGGTGCCATGCCTTGGAAGTTGTTTTACTCATTGATTTTGAGAACTAGTGTTTTGCTCAGTTTGAAGCAATGTAACATTTGGATTAAGGGGTCCAATTTATGAAATTGTCCCTTGGTAGGGGAAGGATAATGTGGTCACCTATTCCATGCCTATACAATCTTGCAACATCTCACAGAACTCAAAAATGATGCTTCGTTAGGTTTTTATGCCAAGAGGAGGAAATGGCCAAGAGTCCCCGAAATGGTTTTGGATGTGAATTTCAACTAGGTATATAATGAAAATCAAGACTCTGATTGAGGAATTGTAGTCTTTGTTGGATTCCTGGCATAGGATTTCAGCTATAGCACCCCTCACTCCCTGGTCCCATGCCTCGGAAATTGTTTTTTCATCGATTTTAAGAACTAGGGTTTTGCTCAGTAAGAAGCAATGCAACATTTGGATTTAGGGGTCCAATTTATGAAACCATGCCTCGTGAGTGGATGGACAATGTGGTCACCTATTCCATGCCTAAACAAGCTTGCAACATCACACGGAACTCAAAAATGTTGCTCTGTTAGGTTTTTATGCCCTGAGGAGGAATTGGCCAAGAGTCCCTGAAATGGTTTGGGATGTGACTTGCAAATGGGAATAAAACAAAAATCAAGACTCGGATTGAGGAACCGTCGACTCCAATTGATTACTGTGATAGGATTTCAGCTAGAGCACCCCTCACTCTTGGGTTTCATGCCTCAGAAGTTGTTTTACTCATTGATTTCGAGAACTAGTGTTTCGCTCAGTTTGAAGCAATGCAGCATTTGGATTAAGGGGTACAATTTATGAAACCGTGTCTCGTGTTAGTGTTCACTAATGTGAATAAGACACGACTAATCTAAGTGTGTATGTATATATTTTTTATGTGAACAGTCTAGTCATGTGTCTTTCAAAAGTAGTCCTCCATCATTTGATGATCAAGAGTCATGTCAATTAGTCATCAAAACAATGTAAGGGTGTGGTGTGACATGTACAAGAGTCTAGTCAAGTTAGAATATAGTTTTTCACTGCTCTACCACATGGACCTATCACTTTAGCCAACGCTGCAAAAGTTTGTTTTGAAAGTTCCTAGAATTCCGCAGCTAATAGCTATCATTTTTTTATTGCTCTTGTGGTACAATCATGAGTTATTGGATCAGGTTTTTTGTTATAGTTGGAAAAGTTCACATGCATGGTACATAAACTAATCTCCCCCTTCATTTGAATCACTCATTGCTAGAAAAAAAAACTTAAAACACAATGTTGAGGAAAAGGTATGGAAAACCTCACCCAAGCATTTTCAGATTTTATCGGGCTAATACAAGATAGTTGGGAATGTCACTCGAGGTTTATAGCCTCAAAACAATCGCTTAATCCAAAAGTATTAAGTACAAAGGATTAAGGTTGGTTTTTATGTGTTATATATAACAATGCAAAAGATATAAACTTAAACAAAGTTACATGAATGTGTACAAAAATGACACAAATGTGTACATGGAGATAAAAGAAAAAAATGAACCAAATCATTAAAACACATGTGTGAGACTGAAATAGTAATCTGATTTTTATATTTATTTCAATATGAGATACAAAACTAAGTTCTCTTTACAAACCCCTATGAGGGTAGGGACCAAAGTCAAATTTAGAAGCCTTCAAGGGGCACCATAAAAAAAGACTCTAACAACAAAAAGAAAACTAAAGCTAAAGATATAGATCAGCTTGCCACAAAATGTTGTCACTTGAATCTGCAAGATATTCTTTATCAGTCATGAAATTCAATTCACGAACAAACAAGAATACACAGACTGTCAAAGATAAATCATGCACCTTTAAAACAAGTTGTTGAAATGTAACATCCCCAGCCACCGGGAAACACCACTACAATCAGGCTTTGTTCAATTCGATACTTCTCTAATACCAAGTTTTGATACAAAACATGTAGCACACCCCATTCTCATGCCACTAGGCTATGCATGCTCTAATACCAATTTGTAACACACCCCCAGCCACTTGTTGGGGCATGTCACTTGAAGAACTTCTTCATTTATTATTATTATTATTATTATTATTATTATTATTATTATATATATATATATATATAACATACAATTTCAATATATAATGCTAAAACACAGATTCATGCAGAAATGACAGTAAAAACATACATGCAGTAAACACATGCAATTCATATAAATATCATACATGTACTTAAACACAGCATGTAAAATTAACACAATTGATACTTATCTTTTAATTGATGGCCACCAACTACATGCAGACCTTCCATGAACGTCACAGCCATAGACCACGTTGTTCATCACTATCATCAGTGGTTCACCCTTGAGATGGGACTAAACTCCACCCGAGAAAAGGGATTCTTAGGCTAGGCTGAGACAATGGAATGTTACACAGTCAATCAGGAAGGATTCCCTCCCATGAGCTAACTTACATACACAGCTCACAACCTCTCATTCCCCACATGTCTGTCCCACCCCATGAAGTATGCACCTTCACTGTTCAATAGTCCATCAATTGCTCAACTTCCCTTCCAGGGCTTCAGCAACAGGCCAGACAAGAATTTTCAGATATTTGTATTTGTTGCTAGGCTCCCTCCAAGGGAAATCACTTCCCCAACAATCTCTCTCACCTGGAGAGAGTTTCTCATAGGCCTAACAACCTGCTTCTTCTTTTCCAGCAAACTCTCTCACCTGGAGACAGTCGTGCATAGGCCTGACAACCTACCTCTTCATTCCACGGGCTTGACAACCTGCCTCTTCACTCCCACTCCTAATCAACCAGTAACTGGCTCAGGTTAACGCATCAACCAAAAATGAGTAAGGACACATAAGTTGGTAGCAAGCCATGCTCAGCCAAGGAACTGAGTTGGCAGTAACAACCAACCGTTAAGGCATGGTACAGGTTCAAGCAAGGTACAATGTGTTGTGCTTCATGGGAAAAGCACAGGACATCTCAAAATGTATTTAGGTTTAAGAGGTGTGTGCATGTTGCAGAGGTCAACAATGGAGGTAGTCGCTCAGTCTGTCAGTGTGTGCCTGGGAAGGCTAGCCAGAATGGATGCCCACCCCCAAGAATGATTAGTTTTTCAAATTAATTGTCTGTCCCAAATCAGACACTTGTCCTAATGAAGCTACATGAGCTCCACTTAGCATATGTTCCCTTCCCACAAGAACTTAGGATAACATAGGTTATGTCCAACCTTAGCTTTTAGGAAATAATAATATAATATTATTTCCATAGAGATAAGCCCTCAAGCTTAGCCCTTTCCCTAGCCTCTTAGCCCCATCCCTTTCCCTACCTAGTGGAGCTTAGTCCCTCGTTCTCTTTTATCTTGGTCAATATACACACAACGATGTATTTATATTATTGATATGAGTATTTACATATACAAAAACAAGCTCTTTGGCCTTTAACATCTAGGCTCTCCAGCCTAATCATCACATAAACCTCCTAGCTTATAATCACTTGGCTCACCAGCCTACAAAATATATTTACATTCATAATTACAATTGGGGCTCGGTCTTGGGATATTACAATCCCCTCCCCTTATTTTTGCATTGTCCTCGGTGCAGCTCATTTATACATGTGTAATTCAAATTCTTCAAAAATCTCCAATCTTTAGCTATTGGAATCTTGTTATCCAATTGGTGATCTACTTTCCAGCACCAATTCTAGTATTCATACTATAGTTGGAAGTCAGTTCTCTATTCCATAGGGCTACTTCTAAGAATAATGTAGCTTACTGTTCCATTTGACACACCCTCCTTATGGAAGCTACCATGTCATAAGCATCATTGGGTTGCCTCTTCCTTGTTGCACTCACCCTTCCAGGCTCAGGCCTTCCTTCACTGCTACATAGTCCTTCAGCGATCCATCTTTCCAAGGCTTTCATCCACAAGGAGAGCGCTAACCCATCACCAGAGCCCCACCAAGGATCTACAATTATAGGGCTTTAGTGTCCTCAACAATAGTTGTTCTTTCCTAGCATTCCAACTTTAATCAATATTATCTCATTTGCATCACACACATGCAGTTATCATGAGAGAACATAAAACAATTCATTTAGAACTCAAACGTATTTCATAAGTAATTCAATTTTTCCCAAAATATGAAATTCTATTTCATAATTTTTCATTGTTGTTGCAATAATAGTATGCAGTCTTCCTTGTGGCTTTCAACAAGCACCACGTTGAATACCATTTTTCCTGCAATGCTTCTATTTTGCATTCAACCAACAAAATGTATGTATTTCCTGTACATCATACTATCATTGCAATATGTACAAAAACCTTATAAAGTGTTCTTAGAATTGCTTATAACTAACAATTCAATCACAACTACAAAACATTTTATTAGATAGAATGAATTATCATTCTATGTATACGCATGTTCATAATTAATATCACTAAGTTCATTACTTCTTTTTCTGAATAGAAAATTTCATGTAGTCAATGCTCATATGACTACTTGACTTGCAACTTTCCTGTTGCAATGTTCTAACAGCTCTTGAAATGTTCTCAACTCCATGAGTTAGCAACATTTCAGCCATTAGTATAATTTTTTCCATGCAATAATATATATGCATGCACTCACAAAACATATTCAGCAAATGCATTTAAGTATACAATTCTATCATGTACGAGTGCAATGCTGCCACTTACTAGGCATGAGTGCAACTCTCAATGCATATCTATTCAATGCACATTTGCATTGATTGCTCAGAATGATCTTTATCTAAGTCATGTATCTCACCATCCATAAATTGGAAATCTGGCCATTGTCTTGACACATTCTCCACACACTTCCCGTTGTCTTTCTGACTATTTGGATGCCTTCCTTTTCAACTTGAACACTACACCAAGAATATAATTCTATGTTGTGCATTAGTGTTAGCAAAAAGGTTGCAGTCCAGGTTTTATTTAAAGATAGGAAGCTCATTGGGTATTTGTGTGGTATGTAACCTTTCTATATCCATACCTTGCCATATCCAACCATTTCATGGTCTCATACATGACTAGCTTTCATGACATCCATTCCTATAACAAGTTTGTATCTTTTATTTCTTTGGTTATTACCTCATAACCAAATTAACATGACATGCTACTATGTCAGTGTGTGCATTCAAAAACTAGGAAGCTTTGATAATTATTACAGGCCTCCAGCCTTTACCACACCTAGTGGTATATTATTCACATTAATGCATTCAAACGATACAATATTGTGGTTTTATAAAGTAACTCTGGCTAGGGAAATTCTTACCTAAATTCCCTTTAGCAATTATGCAATAGGAGTAAATAAAACTCATACCTACATAGCTGCCATTAAACGAATTTGATGCTACCTAATTAGTTGATGACAATAGAAGCTCTCATGACTCTTTAGCAGTCTTATAATCAACATTCCAGCTTTATGTTGCTTCCTTCCATATGCAGCAACATCATCGACAACACTTGCAAACATGTAAGAATTCTCCCTTTCTGTGTATGGTTGTCCAACAAGCCATAACCTAATTGTTGCTACATTAATCGCAGCAACCTCTTTCTTCTCGTATCACTTTTCTTTGTTGTTTCCAGAAGTTTCCAATTCTTCTCAGATTCCTTAATCTTCGTGTGCTCTCACTGTAATTATTGTACATGATTATTTCTGACCTTAGCACTTTCTATTCAAATCACTCTCGGTTTCCTTTACATTTCCTACCAAATACTAAGTTGATATTAACCTTCAACTTTTATTTATTTCCTGTATCCATCTATCCCAACACATACTTAGATGAATTATAATACCAATCATGTTATCTTATAGACTTTGGATCTTCAACATTGATGAATCTCCCGTGCTTTACTGACAATTATGCAACCCTAATTTCATCTTAGGTTGCTCTAAACTGACAAAGGGGTGTCCTAAGATCGTTTTGTTCCTTTCTGGTTTCCTTCAAATAACTTGTTTGCTCTCATAATATATCAGAGTTTTGTTTTGCATTCGGGAGCTTAATATAAGCTCCTCGTGATCAAACCCATAACCGAGGCTTAATTCCCTTTACTAGGAACCGGTTTCTTTCTTACCATTGCATTGAACCTAAAGTTCTCTTCACCAGGTATTATGACCACAATATTATGCATGTTCCAATCCCAAAACTGGAAAAACCATTGATCTGTCGACCACTTTAGGATCGACGATCCTAGTCGATTGCAGACCTCGAACATGCTCATAGTTTAATAGCAACCCCAACTTCCTAAATGGAAAGATGTGCAATGGAGCGAAAATTAACATCCACCGTTTATCTTCCTCCCGTTGGAGATCTACAATCCCAGTTGATTGTGGGATGTGAAATAGCCCCCTCATTAATTTACCTTTGGAATTCTGCAATCGTTCCCATCCGATGATCTATTCCATGTGGATCCAACAATCATGATCTCACCCATTACCGATCTGTCATTCCTCCATGTCCAAATGCTTACGCATCTCGAATTGTATGATGTGTAAATGTGTTGAACCTGCACAGAATATATCTAGCTAAACAATAATACACACATTTGCAGAGAGAATTGGAAAAGGAAGAAGAAGGAGAGAAAGAATGGAAGAATTATCATTAACCGTTATGAATAATGAATAATTTACACATGATATACTCTATATAACTGAATGAGTTCGACTTGAGGTGAACCAAGTCACCATAGTGGTGGTCTAGAGTGATATGGACACACACCAGTAGTTACGGGAGTGAATTGCCACCTATTCTAGTCTCTCAGGTAGTTACAGGAGTGAACTGCCACCTAATTGAGTTAACTAGTCAACTAGTCTTCAGTTAACTGACTAAACAAAGAGTAGTGAGGAGTTAACTGAGGGAATCAAGGCTAATGCATCACTCTAGTGATGATACCAAGGCAAGGTCGAATTAGCATGGTGATGATCCCAATGTTGCATGGTGATGATCCCAATGCAACATCTAAACTCAACTCAACTAATCAAACTGAAGTGTCAACTGAAAGAGAATATTATCTAGGTGGAATATTCTCTCCTAAAATATAGGAGACTGGATAATGATTAATTATGACTAATAAACAAATAAAAACCTTAGGAAAAATAAATCCTAGGTGTGTGTGAAGTAACTCCAACACTCCCCTTGAACATCACTATGGTGAAAATAAAGATTGGGTCCCGACAACGAGGCCATGTTAGGTACCCAAGTACAAAATATACACTGAAAATAAAGTGAGAAAAGAGGGAAANCTCAAGGTACAATGTATGTAAAAAGAAGAACTACAATTGCTAGGCAACTGTGTCCTTCACTCCAAGACGACCTCGCAGAAGATGGAATTTTTTCTCAGTGAAGGTCTTGGTGAAAATGTATGTCATCTATTATGTTGAAGGACAGAATTGTAAGTCGATGATCCCCTCATGTACTAAGTCCCGGATGTAGTGCATGTGGATCTCAATGTGCTTCGTTCGCTGCCTCTGAACTAGATCTCTGCAGAACTTCAAAGTGCTCTGGTTATCACACCAAATGACGATCGACCGATGAAACTGAATGCCCAACTCAGTGAGAAAATGTTGTAGCCACATAGCCTGAATGTTTATGTTAACTACCCCTCTGTACTTTGCCTCGACTGAAGATAGAAAAATGGCAGCTTGCTTCTTGCTCGACCAACAGATAGGCCTAGAACTAAGACTGAGTGAGTAACCAGATGTGGACTTGCGATCAATGATATCGCCAGCCCAGTCGGAACCCAGTCGGAATTAGTAAACCCAATGAGATCTAACGTAGAGTTTGATGCATAATAAATACCAAAGGTGATGGTGCCCTGTAAATATCGAAGGATACGCTTTGCAGCTTTCCAATGTAGCTCATGTGGCTCCTACATGAACCTGGAAACTACACCAATTGCATATGAGAGGTCTCGTCTGGAGTGTGTGAGATACAAGAAGCTCCCCACTAGTTGTCTATACAGTGTGTTGTCAACCAGTGGAGTCTCCCCACCATCCTCAAGTTTGACTACTGATAGGAAAGGATTCGGAGCAGACTTGCAGTCTGTCATGTGAAATCTCTCAAGGAGATATCATGCATACTTGGCTTGAGAAAGTTTGATGCTTGATGCATCCTGACTGATCTCAAGTCCAAGGAAGAAGTGTAGCGGACCCATGTCCGTCATCAAAAACCTGTCATGTAGAATCCTCTTGAATGCAACAATCATTGAATTCGAGCACCCGGTGATCAGCAAATCATCAACATACAGAACTAAAAGTAGAAGTGAATCAGCCATCATAAGCATGTATACATTCAGGTCTGATTTACAATGTACAAAGTTCTGTGACAACATGTAGGAGTCCATCTTGGCATACCATGCCCTCGAAGCCTGTTTGAGGCCATAAAGTGACTTCTTTAGTCAACAGACCAAAGATGAGTCTTGCATAAATCCCTGGGGCTGCTCCATGTAGATCTCCTCAGAGAGATCATCGTGAAGAAATGCATTCTTCACCTCCATCTAATGGACTTCCCATCCCTTGGCTGCCGCAATGGCAAGTTCCATTCGTATGGAATCCATCTTCGCTACTGGAGTGAAGGTCTCATCATAGTCAATACCATGAACCTGTTGAAAGCCTTTGGCGACAAGCCTGGCTTTGTATTTGTTGATCTATCCATCTATTGTGCTCTTGGTCTTGTAGACCCATCTGCATCTAACAAGTCTCCTCCCAGAAGGAAGGGAAACCAAATCCCAAGTCTCGTTCTCAAGGAGGGAGTTGTACTCCTCCTGCATGGCAGATTCCCAAAAGGGATTTCCAACAGCCTCGTCATAAGACTGTGGATGTGAAGACTTAACCAAGAAAAGATGCCTCTAAGGCAATGCTTCAGTAGAAGTGAGTGCAACAAGAGGCTCCTCAAAATCAGATCGAGTCCTCCTAGTATCGGCTGGATCACCAACGAGATCCCCTGCATCCTGAAGAGTAGTCTATGCCCACTTGGGCCTCTGCTCTGGCTCTGCAACTGCATTTGGATGCTCTAACTCTGCATCTAACTATACTGGCTCTGAATCTGAATCTGAATCCTTTGAATCCTCTGAATCAGAACTCTCATCTGAAGAAGATTTGACATGTGCATGCTCATCATCTCGGACAGGTGGAAGAGTAAAGGTGTCTGCATGCGGCTGCTGAGGTATATGTGAGACACTTTCCTCGAATTGGACACTACACTCAATGATGAGCCGGTCCGAGGAAATATCAATAAGCCGATATCCGTTCACACCGTCAGGGTATCCAACACTGGGTCTTATATGATATATCGGCTTATTGATATATGGGGAGATCTGTTTTGGATCTATGTTGCACAGTTAAGTGCTTTAGCCCATAGTCTCTATGGTAGTGACTTTGCATGCAACATGCAACATGCCATCTCCTTTAGAGATCAGTTTTTCTTATCATTAACTCCATTTTGTTGCGGAGTGTAGGGAATTGTATGTTGCAATTGAATCCCTGCCTCATGGCAAAGATTATGGATCTAATGATTCACATACTCTCCCTCGTTATCAATTCAGAGGACTTTGATCTTCTTTCCGAACTGTGTCTCAACCAAAGCTTTGAAATCTTTGAGGTGTTGAAAGACTTCTGATTTTTTCCTGAGAAAGTAGATCCAAGTAAAACGTGAGAAATTTTCAACAAAAATGAGAAAAAACCTCGCTTTGTTGATCGATGGATGTGGAAAAGGACCCACGAGGTCACTGTAGATCAGATCCAAAGGTGTGGAAGCTCGTTGAGACTTTCCTTTGTCGAATTTCTCTTGAGGGTGTTTTCCGGGAACACATCCCTCACACACTCCCTTGGAGAAATGGATGTCTGATAGTCCATAAACTAATTTGTGCTTGCTAAGTTGTTGCATGTATCTAAGATTGAAATGTCCAAACCTTTCGTGCCATATCCTACTACTTTCATCAGCATGAATAAGTAGTAAAGCAGAATCAGGTTCAATGAATTCAGAAAATGTATACAATCTAGACTGATGATTTACCTCACCGGTAGCAACCTTGGAGTTGGTTTGCATGTCGTAGATTTCCATGGAATTTGGTGTGGATACGACTTTATTTTCGGTGTCGGAATTCGTCATTTGATACACAGAGAGAAGGTTGACAGAAAGCTTGGGAACATGCAACACGTTCTCGAAGCTTTCGTTGTTGAGTTCAATCCTTCCTTTGCCGGTGACTTCGACAGAAGAGTTTTCCCCCATCAAAATGGGAGGACCTTTGCATGCATCCAAAGAAGAATATACTACTTCTGAGTTAGCCATGTGATGTGATTCTCCTGAATCTACGATCCAAGCATCGGGAGAGGAGTTGATGGAAATCAAGGCATGGCTAGAATTGCCTTTCTTGGAATTCGGATCTTTTGGCTTCTTCTTCTTTGCACCCTCGGGGATGCGATCTCCAAGGTTGTTTTGTTGAAGTATCTGAGACATCAGATCTATTTGTTTTTGCATGCATGCGGATTCTGAATGGAATCCTTTGTGACAGTATGTGCATTTCTCTCATTTTCTTCACTTTTCTCCTTTGGATCCAGAGGCATCGGTGAAGGGTTTTATGTACCCTTCCTTTTTCGTATGTGCATGATATTTCCTCTTATCTTTATCTTTAGATTTCTGATATTTTTGGCTTCCATCATGCACAGTAAGTGCATGCGCCCTTGGGCCTTTGATTGCGCACATGTTGATGAGCTTGGTTTGCTCTTGTGTTAGGGATTCGATAAAGTCCTCAAGAGAAGGCATCTTCCAGGTGGCTCCAGAGGTGAATCTGACAGTATGGAATGTAGATACGAATACTGAGAATTCAGGAACAAGCTTGGAGAGAATGGTGAGAACCATTTTTTTCTCCTCCTTCGATTTATCAACCCCGCAAGCTTTGAGTTGCGACAGTAAATCCTTGAATTTTGTAAAGAAATCTTGGATATTCTCAAATCTTTTTGGATCTAATGTGAGCAGCTCCACCTCCAGCATGTGTCCCCTCATCTCATCCTGTTTTCCAAAGAGCCCTTCCAAGATGGTCCAGGCTTCATTGGGAGGCTTACAGGAAGATATATGAAAAAGGAGATCGAGAGAAATAAGACTGCAAATTGTTCCGAGTGCCTCATCCATGCGATTTAAGTACTTGGATTTTTCTATGGTTGATGTCGCTTTGTATCTGTATTCATGGTTAACCTATACATCCCTCTGGAATGGAGATGTATGGATATTTTATCCTTCCATGCAAAATAGTTGTAAGGTGTAAGAATGAATTCTTTTTGGAATTCCATTTTTCCGTTGTCTTCAATCTTTTGTACCTGCAAAAAATTTTGGTGTAGATTTTGCTTAGCAGTCTGTCAGCTCTGATACCATGTAAATGTGTTGAACCTAGATAGAATAGAAATATCTAAACAATAATACACACATTTGCAGAGAGAATTGGAAAAGGAAGAAGAAGGAGAGAAATAATGGAAGAATTATCATTAACCGTTATGAATAATGAATAATTTACACATGATATACTCTGTATAACTCAATGAGTTCGACTTGAGGTGAACCAAGTCGCCATAGTGGTGGTCTAGAGTGATCTAGACACACAATAGTAGTTACAGGAGTGATCTGCCACCTATTCTAGTCTCTCAAGTAGTTACAGGAATGAATTGTCGCCTAGTTGAGTTAACTAGTCAACTAGTCTTCAGTTAATTGACTGAACAGAGAGTAGTGAGGAGTTAACTGAGGGAATCAAGGCTAATGCATCACTCTGGTGATGATACCAGGGCAAGGTTGAATTACCATGGTGATGATCCCAATGCAACATCTAAACTCAACTCAGTTATTCAAACTAAAGTGTCAACTGAAAGAGAATATTCTCCAGGTGGAATATTCTCTCCTAAAATATAGGAGACTGGATAATGACTAATTATGACTAATAAACAAATAAAAACCTTACGAAAAATAAATCCTAGGTGTGTGTGAAGTAACTCCAACATGATGAATTGTCAATGTTCCTTTCTTAGATCCTTACACCAGTAATATCTAACCTCTTATGGTGTCCCAACCCAAAAATATGGGTAACAAAGATTTTAACTTTCCTTCACTATTTTCTGCTGCAATTTGACACTCACAGTTATGCTTCTCTAAGAAGAGAAGTTATGGCTATTCCTCTGCCTTTCTCGGGTTTCCACAACAGATTATCAATCATTGATCACTTTGTTGATCAACTATCGATTATTATCTTTCCTTTCTTCCTATAACAAAGTCCTTCCCAATTATCCAAGGGTTTACTCCTTCGACCCTTTTAGGAATTAATTCTTGTCCACTCACTCAACCCTCCGAAGCGTTGAACTACCAGATAATGAAATCTTCCCTCCACGTGGCTCTCCCAACCAACGATCAATATTGACTCTGGCCTCCAAGCCTTCGAGAGTTTTCGACTCTGAATTGTTATATTTCAATTTCCTTCGGAGTGTTGAGGCTCTGGACTACAAGAGCTAGCGACATGTGTCTCCTCCCGTCAACGGTTGGGATTTACTCCATAGCTCTAGGCTTCGGAGTTGTCAGGGCACCTCTCCACAGATCTCACATAGTGTCAAATTACCAGGGATCCTCTCCTTCCTCCACATGGCCTCCTCTAGATCAACAACTGGGATGAGTTCCGCTCTTCGGGACTTCGGGAATCTTTGCACCCAAGTGATTTTTCACTCTTTCCCTCCAGAGTGTTGAATCTCTGGACTATAGAATCTACTGCCACGTTTCCTCTCTTGACCCATGGTGAGGATCTACTCCACTCTTCGGAGTTTCGAGAGTCTTCACACTTTAACAACTCTCGACCAAGTTCCTCTGGAGTGCCAAATCTCTAGATTTCATGATCTAGCGCCATGTGTCCAGTACTTCAGAGATTCGGGGCTTCCTCTCCTTTGCATGACAATGGTTCAAGTATTCCGGACTACTAATATCCTGAAACGCCTTAATCCACTAACACATGACTTCACCGATGAACGACCTCGATTCACTTCTGACTTCGGGATTTTGGGAGTCTTATCTCCTCCACAACAATCATACGAAAATGGTCGGACTTACAAATTTCAAAGGATTTCAGTGGTTAAGCCATGCACTACTTACTTGGATCCAACGACTATTGATCCTTGTACTCAGATCTAACGGTTCAGATATGTTCTCCTCCTCTATGCGCTCCTCCTTCTGACTAAGGGTTGATTCAACAACTCAAGTTGAATCTTACAGTTGATCCAACGACTGCTACATCTTCTCCTTCTATTTATGCACAACTTTCCTTTAGATGAAGGATTTTTCTCATCATTCTTCAAAGGCTCGGCCTTTGACTCTTCTCTACAAGCCCGAATACTTGGACTTTGCCAGTGCTTCGAAAAATGCTACTCCTCCTTAGCTTGGAACTTGAAACAATTTTACCTGTGCACACCTTACGCTTCTTCTGTAGTCTAGGACTTAGACTGTTTTGGCCTTTTGTAATACTCTTTCCCAAGACTGCTTCCTTGCTCAATTATGAGTCCTGAACAGAAAGTTATGGACAATTGAAAATTGTCATTTATGTTATGTAATCCATGTATAGTTGTTTTTCTTCTTCAGAGTCGAATTAGCTCTTGGACCCTTGTTCGATCCTCTCATAAGGTTCACAAGCCTTCTTTTCTTATTTAGGTGCAAGTCTATACTATTCGGGACCCCACGGACTACTTCACTAAGCCCCCTTTTTGTCTTGAAAACAATTTCTAGGCACTAGCCCTTTTTCTTTGCCCCCAATCTCATGTGACCATGGGCTATGACCAAGCGCTGGGCTAATAGGTGCTTATCCGAAGCTTCAAGACTTTGGAGCTCAGGAACTTCGGGATTCGGGCTTTGGGGGCTTCACCTTCATCACACTTCATTTTTCCCGAACGTCGAACTAGCAAACTCCCAAATTCTTCGTCAATAACCACACACCAAGGGGGGTGCTATGTGGCATTAATAAGGAACATACATGTGGCCCTATATGACGGGTGACATGCGTCATATACTAACTTTCACGAACGGTCTTTCAAAAACATGGAGCACGGTGACACATGGCAAGAATCAAGTGTGTCCACATCACCATAGGTGACGTCAGCAGGCCACATCACCCTTGGTGACGTCATTACGTCGTGGCACTTCGACACTTCAGAGATTCAAGCTTTGGAGGATTTTACAAGTTCTTACAACAGTTCCCCCGAATGCCAAATTCCTGAACTTCTTAACCTTTCAGGGTCCACGTAGTACAATTTTCATCAATCAAGGTGGTGACATGTGGCCCCACCGTCGAGTGACACATGTCAGGTCCCAATTGGTAATAAGGGTCGGTAAAAAGTACAAAAACAAGTGACATTGTTGTAGGTGAATCTCCATGTGGACAAGTGGATTCCCTCTTGGTCTCTAGACTCCTAAGGCCAAGACAAAAAAGTGCTTAACATGGACACCGACTTCCTTTTAGATCTAATCAAGATAATAAATGAAAGAGAAGGAGAAAGATATGTACCTTATTAGCGACATTTGTCCTTGCAAAGTCATGGTTGAGCTTCGATCCTGAGCTCTTTGATAGGTCCTGTAAAACATACAAAGGTACAAAAGACTTCCTACTCTACTGAGATAAGCTCAAACATAGATCCATCTATTACAGACAAACTCATATGGAACAAGCATAAGTTTGAAAGAAACAGGCCAAGCATGGATTATTAATGAGAACAAGTAAAAGTACTTACAATCCCTTGAATGAAGGTGCAGCGGCTTCTTCCAGTTCTCCTTGTCCAGCCCATTTGCTCAAGTAATCTCCATTGATTTCTTTGTTGACATCTCACTCATGAGATCATAAGTTTGATGTAGTTCTCAACCTCCATCCGTACCTTTCACCATGAGAAGGCCTCCTTATATAACCTTGGAGAGGTCCAACCACTTGAGGGATCTTTGGAATAAGTTGAGGATTCATCTCCTTCAGTTGAGGATCTTCTCTAAGATCATGCCTTGACCATCTATTCGAATGCAACCACCTTCAGGAATTGAGGGATTCTTCTCTGATTTGCCTCAACAAACCCAAAATTTGCTCAGAAAAGGGTAGCGCTCCCCAAAAAGGGTGCACAGGGCACTCAAGCACTCCCCCAAAGAGGCTCAAGGAATGCCAACACTCCCTAACAATGGGTAGGGGAGCGCTCCTCTCCAAAATTCATTTTTGAGTGGTTTTTTCAGTGGCAAAAGGCATGTACTTCTTATTAAGTGATTTCTCTTCTTCCAAACTAACCTTTGAGGTGTATTAATTGTCTTTATGATGTCATTAGAGGTGCGACATATGCAAGATGGAAGTATTATATTTGTGACACTTACAACACTTGTGGTCGAGATGCGACACTTACGACACTCGTAATGACAACATTTGTGACACTATCGAAGTGAGTAATTTTAAGGTGTAACAGATTGCCTCCCAAAGTACGAAGTTAGAAGACGATGATGACTGAAGTACTTTGTAGACTTTTTCAAGCAAGGGTATGGATGCAGAGACACTGGAAAAAACTGCACACAACCACCAAACAAATATTATGACATGTTTCAAACCCCAAGGCAGGCATACCTATGCTTGAGTGATAAAGACTTTTTAGGTATGGCCGCCATAAAATACACTATGGATCCATAATTATATTGACAAAATGGTATAGCCACTGAAGATACAATGTGGATCTATACTCCTATGACCTGAACTGATCGTAGGCACGAAGAATACACAGTGGATCTACGAGATGACGAGACATAGCTATGACCAATACAAAGTGGATCTATGTAACAATATATGTGCCATAGTTCAAAAGAACTCCTTCACAACCTAGGTAAAGTACATAGTGATGACTCAACCCAGGGTCTTCTTACCAATCCTGATGTAGTATGAATTTAACCATGTGAATAGATGTCCTGATGTCGAACATGGCAGAAGCCACTTGATTACCGATCAATGATGTAAATTGTTAACAAGCACGAGGGAAATCACCATTGATGTCAATGATTCCCAAGGTACTCTAGTACATTCCAACGAATGTGAATAGATGAGATGAAGTCGAACATCTATGGAATCATCCAATCAGAGGTCAATGATGTAAACCCACTATCGGACACGAGGAGGCCTGCCATTGAGGCATGCAAGTCCCAAGGTACTAACTGGTTTCTAAGTCCAGTTCCCAGATAATGTGCTAAAGTCGAAAGGAATAGACTCGTCGAAGGAGGGCCTTGATGTATCCCCCATCAATGACATGAAATTGACACAGAGATGTAATTGGTGGATCAAATGAACATGGACTGACATGGGTATTGAAATGGGATATTTGTGATGGTTGACTCTCAAGGAAGATACTTCCCTTGAACACTGAGGCACATCAGCAGAAACGTGACACAGACCAAAACTTGATAATGCAATGGATGTTGTGACTTTCGTCAGGTGACCCAAAGGAGTAAAAGAAACTCAGAGGATTGGCTCAGTACAGAGGTTCAGCGGATTAAAATGCGTGCAAAGACAAAGTGTCTTGTTCAAGAGCGACTATAAGAGTTACTGGTAGCGTTCTCAAAAACTGCTTGGCTTGCGTCTTTCAATTTTTCCCCCATCTAGATAGACGAGTACCTCTTTTTAATTTAACGAGCTCGAGGAGGGTAACACATGCTCGATATGACTCACCTTTGATAATTTCCTCTTCCTTTATTTAACAAACTGGAAGAAGTAAGGGTTCGGTCCCATATGGGCCCTTCAATGTATGACCGTTTAACAAGTCCAACGAAGGTAAACTCGGTGATTTTTCATATTTAGAGAGTCTGTAAAGAACTTAAAGATGAATCCAATGTTGTCCTTTTTCATAATGTTAGTCTTGCGAGGCCGAAAAAGAGATAAATTATCACTCGAAAGATTCCCTTTCAAACTTTTTAACGAGTGGGAAAGGAAGCAAGATCACTCGGCAATCTTTTCAAGTTTAGAGAGTCTAAAAAGAGCTTAAAGATGACTCCAAGGGGTTCCTTTTTCGTATATCCATGTGAGTCTGAAAAAGTGATAAAAGTCTACTCGGTTACATTCTCATGTTTTTTTGAGCACGAGAAAGAACAAAGACTAAGTTCGGTATGCCCCCAGCTTGAAAGCTAGTGGCTTAACTCCAAAATGATCATCAAAGGATGGAGACATGCCCTCCAAGCTTCAATTCATTCACCGACTTTGAGGTTGTCACCAATTTCTCTACTAGACGAAGAAAAAGGATAAGAGTGGATGAAAAGAAGTTTCAAGAGAGGTGATTGTTTCATTTTTTAACGAGCTTGACACTGAAAAAGAACTATGCTAAAGGCTCTAGGTTCAATCCCCAGATTGTTGTTTCATTTTTTAACGAGCTTGCGAAATAGAAGAGAAACTATGCTCGTGACCTCTGTTTCATTTTTTAATGAGCTTGCCACAGAGAGAAAAACTATGCTCGTGGCCTCTCCATGATCATGGCTTCCAAGAGAATAACGCTCTGGAAGAACACCATGTCAAGGGACAAAACTCAGTCATGGCTTCCAAGAGATCTTCACTGGATGAAAGAAAATCACTCTGGAAGGAACACATGTTGAGGGTCATGATAGGGGTAAGGAGATCGGGCTCCAATAGCCCTACTGAAGAGATCACCATGTCAACTACCGGATCCAAATTATCATAAGTTGAAGTCATGGGAGACGATGGAAAATCAACACTAGGAAGGGAGATAGAGTGTATATCTTCCTAAATTTCTTCACGAGGGGAAAGAAAAGAGGATCGATGATGGTTATCATCCCGAGGTATCTCGTCAATACTCAACATTTCCATAATAGATTCATCTGAGGGAAAAATTGTGGAAATGTAGTTGATTGCAGATGACAAGGAACTTAACCGTGATGGCATCGAATAATTTTCGGGTGCCAATAGATGTTGGTCATCCGAAGAGGGAGAAGTGGATTGGATAGAAACGTATGATGTTTTAGCTGGACTAAGTGGCATGGTGTCACCTAGTGCATCAAATTCCAACGGACTAGGTACAATCCAAGGGTCAGATGATTCCAAAGATTGATAAGTCGCGGTCGAAATCATATCGACGGTGGCAATATGATGTATAGTCGGTGGAAGTGGTGTAGGGAAGGTACCCATAAGGCTAGAATATTTCAGTAAGCCAACACCAACGCTTTCATACGTTATCTTGTGGTCTCCTAAGAAAGGAATGTTGTTGGTAGCGGGAGCGCAAACATCGGTCGTGCAGAAATCTAACTGATCAACAGTGACAATTTTTCCCTGATGAGGAAATTGTACACATCAAAATACCGATGAGGCAAAAACAGTCATAGCATAAAACCAACTTCTTCCAAGTAACAAGTTGTAATCAAGGGGAGCATCGACCACCTCGACATCAACAGTGATAGTTGTGCCACCCAATTGGATGGGCAGGGACTATAAAATCCCATGGGGATGAAAATCTCGCCCATCGAATGCGTGTAACATCGTTGGGGATTTGTTAAGTGCAAGTGATTTTAAACTTTTCCAACATGCTAAAGACATGACACAAGTTGAGGCTCCCTCATCCAGAATACTTCGGTGGATTTGTTGATTGTGAACAACAACATCAACTTGGAAAGCAAGTTGGTGGGAGAGTCGAGATGTATAATTGTCCAGGTTAAACATGATATGGTTGGACGACTCAGGATCAACAGCGCCAATAGCGGCCAAGAGCATTCTACGTTGACTGGGGCAGTGTTGTAGAACTTCTAACGTAGACATAGCACACGGTGCTTGAGCCAAATCTTCAACATTGTTGTAGTTCTGAGTGGCACGTGAACTAGGATTAAATGTAGATTTGCGGATAGTGCTCTTAGGAGGGCGTAAGATAGAGTCGAACATAGGTTTCTCAATCTGAAGTGATCCAGACTGAGGATTAACCGATGGAGGACTAACGGAGGATGGTGATGGATCCGGGAAAGTACCGGTACCGTTAGTGACTTTTCCTTTTTTAGGGTTACCTTGTGTGTCGTATGTCTTAGAGTGTGTTATCACTCCAGGAGTCTTTCCCTGACTGTAAATGGAATGAGCTTGGTAACTTAAATATATCAATAATGTATGGGAAATAGGATCAATTCGGATGACTTGATATCAAAAAACATATAAATTCACTTGAAGATGAAAGGCTTTCAACTATGTTGCTCAAAAGCTTTAAAGCAAAGTATGGAAGTAAGAAGAATGGCTTATTATATCAGTAAAATCACATACACAAGACTGTACATGTGAATGACTAATTACAACTGGCAGAAAATGTTCATAAGCTAAGTCTATCAATGAAGAGATGAGGTGACAGTCATCTGTCATTAGAAAGACCAATGTATACAAGCTTAATATATCGATGAAGAGATAAGATGACAGTTATTTGTCATCAGATATACATTAAACACTGCATACAAGTTACTCATAAATGTAGAAAAGATGTAATATAGAAAACTGAACAACACATAGTGAAATAATCTTTTGTGTCAAGATGAATCCATAAATGTCTGAAATGAAAAATGGCTACAAGTCCCCAAAGTTGAATCACGGTCCTCAGACTGTTTTTCCCTCAATCCTTCGAAAGCTCTTGGCTTTATAGCCTTTACATCAAAGTTTCAATATCATATAAAAATGGATATGAAATAAATATGACTGAGCAAAATCAAATTAGATCTAATCAAGTAAGATATAATCTTATCATCATAATTCGAATTTGACATTCTACAGGTGAAGATCATGGAACTCAAGATCTCTGTTTGGCAGTTGGGTGATTTCTGTCAAGAATAGAAATGTCATTTGGCTTCATTCTTTCGCCATATGTCTTCAAAGTTTGAATAGGCAGCTAATATGGCTTCTGATAATTATTATCCTTCATTTAGAATTGTTCCCACGCGTCCTGGAATCGAGAAAACATGATCTGGGCAAAAATAGTAGCTTTCTGCCCTGTTCTGTGCAGAAATTTTATGGAAATATGTTTCCTAAATATTGACCTATATCTCTCAAATAAAAACATATTTTTGAAAAATGAGAGAGGTTTTTGTATATACATTTGTTTTGAGAAAAAAACTCTCACATTTCTTCAATATTAGTTTTCATTTGCCCGGGATCCACATTTCAAAAACATGTGTCAAATAGGGAAATCTCAGATCCAAAAATTAGGGCTTAGAGATGGATTTGATTCTCCCAAGATGTGACACCTGTAGGGAAATTGAGAGAGGTTATTGTTCTATGATGTGTTAGAAACAAAAACCTTCGCTTGTTTCTTAAAATGATCTTCCAGTCACTCAAAATAATCATTTGAAAATGATGACTCAACCTAGTAAAAACGCAAAATTTTTGTGCTTTCGGTAGCTAAAATAGCCCCGAATTTCGTGTTTTAGTTGTCGAAAGCTAGGATTTCGGTAGATTAGAAGCCCTTTTGAAAATGCATTAGCTACCGAAACTTGAGTTTTGACTTTTTTGAAGGAAAGAACAAATCAAATGTTTTTCAAACTTTATTTACAAGCTGGAACTCATTAAAATGAGCCCTAAAAAATTTAGTAGAATTTTTTCTAATGACTCTCTTAATCTCCTAATCAAATAATTTTGACCAATTTATTTGAGGAGATAACAGAGTGAGTGGTCAAATTAATCCCATTAAACATATAAATATGTGCACTCGTCAAGGCCTCATCTTGAGGATGGCTAGAACTGCCCCCAGGAGAGGGGGTTTGACCAACCATGGATTGCTGCTGTGGAAAAGGTTGAGTAAGCACAGCGGGTTGTGAATTTCCCTACAAAAGTTTGGCCACTTCATTGTGATGTGGACAATCTCGAGTGTAGTGATCCTCACCACAAATGATACACGGGAATTTCAGTTTCCCTTGTGGTTTCTTTTCGGTAGCAGGTGTTTGAGCTTGATTTTTTGGTTGTTCATTGTTATTGGTATTTTTTGATTTATTTTTTGTCTTCTTCTTACCTCTGGATTGTTGTGAAGGGGAAGATTGAACTGCATTCACCTTAAAAATATGAGTTTGAGGGGAGGCATAGGAGATTGTGGTCGACTGGCAAGTAGATTGAGTTTTGACGGAACCGATAACACCGTCTGCATGAGATGAGGATGACGGCTTGGATGGATCGGTATTAGCTCGAGCAGCATTTGGAAGAAAATCATACAAAGTACCAGATTGGGAATAAACCAAATCTAAGTACTAAGCCTGAGCAATATTTTATTCCTCGGTGACTATGCCACCCATAGCGACATTGCGAGCGATCGAGGGTAAAAGTGATTTAGAAAACCATTCCACCAATAATATGTCATGAATGATTACTTTGATCATCCTTTGTCGTCGTCTCCACTCATGAATATGGTCAGAGATATGCATGGAGTCAGTTTGACGAAGGGAGGTCAAGAGTTCAGTACCCGTCTCGTAGCAAATAAGTAGTTGAAAGTGCATGAGGAAAGACATGGAAAGGGAGTTGAAATCATGAAAAGAAGCATGTGGTAGTTCAATATACCACTTTGTTGTTGATCCCGTAAGTGTTCGCTGGAAAAGACGCAAACGTATAGAATCATCCATGAGGGAGTTTGATGAACACCACAAATGGAAAGTCATCACATGGTTATTTGGATCTTCTCCATATTTTTTGTCAAATTTCATAATATCAGAAGGAAGTTTAGCTGGAATAACTGGCCAAACCAGTGAATGAAAAATAGGATCATTAGTTAACCGGGACAAGTCTCGGAGATCCAGAGTCGCAAGGAAAGGTAGTTGTCGGTTAATTTATGGATGATATTGGTGTGGCATAGGAACACCAGTAGGACCATAAACTGGGTTAGGTGGATAGTTGTAACCAATGGTCCTCCTACATACGGTTGTTGCTGACCAGGATAAATAGGATTCGATGATGGCTGAGAAACATTTGCATAACCTGGTGGGTTCTGAGCATTATAAGCCAGGTAATTTGCTTGCCCATGAGGAGGATAAACATGTTTTCCCTGAGGAGGGTAAGAAATCGATCCTGGAGGCAGATACACATTGGGGGGAGGATAAGCATTAGACCCTTGGGGAGGATAAGGTTGTTGTCCTTGAGGACTCCAAGTGGTGTTTGGTACACCCGGATAAGGTTGTCCATAGGATGGTTCGGAAGGGACAGGATTTAATACTCCTCCTTGTGGGTTATGATATGAGTGCCCCCCAACGTGGGGTTGGGTAAATGTGCCTCCCAAAGATACTCCCCAGGATTGTGAAGGGCTTCCAGCAAACAAAGGTTTCCCCCCTGCCAGTGGTGGATTAATGACCGGGGTATGACTGGCAAAGGGAGGTTTCCCTCCAGGAGGAACATGAAAAGGGGGTTGTCCCCCAGGAGGGGTAGGCCCACCATAGAATGGTGGTCCTCCAGAAGGGATAGGTCCACTAGATGGTGGTTTCCCTTCAGTTGGTTGTATTTGGCTGGAAAGGGTCTGCATTCTCTGGTGAAAAAATGTCCCAGCAAGATCGTGCAGAACATGTGGAGTTGTAGAGTGAAAGTTTGTAAAAGTGGGGGTAGGGATCGAAGTGCATTGGGAATGAGTAGAGGTGATGAGTCCAGTATTAGGATGGGCTTGTGCTGACGTAACAGTAGGTTTAATGACCTGATTGATGGGGTGATTCATAGTTTGACCAGATGGGCCTGTTTCACCAGAAGGGTCATGAGGATGAAAGGGTTGTCGAATAGATTCAAAATGCTCATAAAGATCACGTCCTGATGAATTCCTCCATACAGAATGAGCAGGTGTGGGATTTGTATCTACTACAATGTTAGGATGAACAGGAGTCCTATACTCATCACCAAAGTTTGGTTATGTGGATCCCATATATGTTTCGGTAAAATCTCTCTCTGATAATTGTGGGACCTCTTCGTCTTTGACGTTCCCAAGGGATTCTAAATGAAGAAAAATTTGTTCGAGAGGGGTTACCGACACAGATGTAGTGTGAGGAGTGGGATTCTCAACTGTAACCAAAGCGCCTTCTTGATTGTCTAACGGAGGAGTAACAACACTCCCAATGTCATATTGATTTTCTACCTCTCCACAGTAGTTGTCTTCTGGAGGGTTAGGAGGTAAGGGTTGGTAGCCTTCCAGAGGCAGCCCTTGCATCCTACGTGATCGGTGAAGACCTCTATTGTCTACAAGCTCAATTTTGGAGAATAACAATACATGCTAAAAATCTAGGGCCAACTAACAAAAAGAAACAACATACGCAAATAAAATCTAGGAATCAAAACCAAGAAAAAAGTACTTCTCTCAATGATCGTACTAGTTAGTGATGAAATCCAACGTCGCGTGATCAAGTCAAGAAGGGGATAGGATATGGTGGAACAATTACAATTGTGACCTGCTTAACGAACTTTCACCTTGATGCAAGCTTCCACACAATAGTTGTGGATTTACCCTCCAAGGAGCCCGAGTGAGTTTGACCAATGTCTGTTCCGGGTACGGTGAGACTTCCCTTCATTGTCACCTCGTGTAAGTACCTAAGGATTATGGAAACTAAGGACACCAACTCATAATCATCCCCTGGGCGGGTACATTCGACAGTCTGATACGAATGTATGGACAGGATAACAAGTCTGAAATAAACTCGAGAGGCTCCCACACATAATCGTGGGTATACTCTCAAGTGACCCCCAATATACGATCTGACCACTACAAACAATTAAACCACGGAGGGATAATCTTCTTAATTCACCCAAATGCAACCTCGTGTGTAACCCTTGTGTGAGAGGGGGAACACAAAAAGCCTATACGACAATTGGATTTGACTCTCCCTATCTCAGGATGCTAATGTTTGTTTTGAAAAACTTTGGAGAGTTGTACTCACAGCCTAATCCAAAGTGTTAATCCTATTCTAATGTTGGTGGAAGATCCTAAAAACAAAAATGTTCTAGATAAATTTTAATTAGCGATGATTTTATGGATGTTCTTTACTCAAAGGGTGTATGACAATGAAACTGATGGTATGATAGCTCAATTCCCAAAAATGCACAAGAAAATGATAAGCAATCATTTCTTTCGATGAATGCCTATTTAAGGGACAGAGAAAAAGTTGTTTTCACTATCAAACACTAAGATGCAATGTCCTCATACAAGTGTTTCTCAATCAAATCCAATGCAATGCTAAAAATTTCAGAAATGCCTTCTAACATCCAAACCAATCACTAAAATATGTCTTTTTTCTTATATTTGAATGATAATCAGATGTAAAACTTCTAATGTCAATCAGACTTCAGGATTAAACAATTAGAAGAAAACCTCACACAAACAAAAAATACACTCTCGTCGTGAAATAGACAAGAAGGACAAAGATAACCAAATTGCAAACAAGAACCAAAAAACCTCAAACAAAAGAGAAATGATGGAAAACTGACTTCAAAGATCAAATGAAAAGGTTCACAGACCTTTCGATTTTCTCACAAAAGTTTCCACTCAGTCAGATAAAGGAGAAGAAGACAACAAGTTGACTCTAGGTCAGCAAAGACAAAGAGTGACTTTAAGGCAAGGAAATAAAATGTCAAAATCCCAAACAAGAAGAGATCAATCCTTAGAAAATAGAGTGTTGAAGGCCAATACCAAGATGGACTGAGAGTATGAGACCCTAAGAAAATGCAAAAGGCAAAAATTGAACTTCAGAAATTGAAAACCTAGATGATTTTCACTGAAAATGGGATAGCGCTCTGGTGTAAGGGGTACCAAAGAGCTCCAACACTCTGTGTAATACCACCAGGGAGTGTTGGTGCTCTGGTAGCAAGGGCAGGGGAGTGCTCTGCTGCAAAAGCTCAGAAAAATGCCGAGAAACTCAAAAAATCAAGAAAATTCAGTCAATCAGGGTAATCATGTTGACATAAAGAGGCAATCAAACAAATATAAGAATAAAAAAGACAATATGGGGAAGGTCAAATTAGTGGGGAAAGAGATAAAACAAGATCTAGGAATGGAAACAAAAATCAGAGCTCCTCCCCAGTGGAGTCGCCAATTTCTGTTGTAGGTGAATCCCCCTGCGAACAAGTGGATTCCCTCTTGGTCTCTAGACTCCTAAGGCCAAGACATAAAAGTGCTTAACATGGACACTGACTTTCCTTTAGATATAATCAAGCTAATAAATGAAAGAGAATGAGAAATATATATACCTTATTAGCGACGTTTGTCCTTGCAAAGTCCTAGCCGAGCTTCGATCCTGAGCTCCTTGATAGGTCCTGTAAAACAAACAAAGGTACAAAAGACTTCCTACTCTAATGAGATAAGCTCAAACATAGATCCATATACTGCAGACAAACTCATATGGAACAAGCATAAGTTTGAAAGAAACGGGCCAAGCATCGATTATTAATGAGAACAAGTAAAAGTACTTACAATCTCTTGAATGAAGGTGCAACAGCTTCTTCCAGTTCTCCTTGTCCAACCCCTTTGCTCAAGTAATTTCCACTAATTGGTTTGATGAAATCTCACTCATCAGATCATAAGTTTGATGTAATTCTCAACCTCCATCTGTACCTTTCACCATGATAAGGCCTCCTTATATAACCTTGGAGAGGTCCAACCACTTGAGAGATCTTTGGAATAAGTTGAGGATTCCTCTCCTTTAGTTGAGGATCTTCCCTAAGATCACGCCTTGACCATATATTTGAATGCAACCACCTTCAGTAATTGAGGGACTCTTCCCTGATTTGCCTCAACAAACCCAAAATTTGCTCAGAAAAGGGTAGCGCTCCCCCAAAAGGGTGTATAGGGTGCTCAAGCACTTCCCCAAAGAGGCTCAGGGAGTGCCAGCACTCCCTGACAGTGTGTAGGGGAGCACTCCTCTCCAAAATTCATTTTTGAGTGGTTTTTTCAGTGGCAAAAGGCTTGTACTTCCTGTCAAGTGATTTCTCTTCTTCCAAACTAACCTTTGAGGTGTCTTAAGTGTCTTTATGATGTCGTTAGAGGCACGACATATGAAAGATGGCAGTATGATTTTTGTGACACTTGCAACACTTGTGGTCAAGATGTGACACTTACAACACTCATAATGATGACACTTGCGACACTATCGAAGTGAGTAATTTTGAGGTGTAACACACACGTGGCAGGTTTAGAGGATGTCCACACCACCCTCGATGACATCATCCTACCATGTATCAGTTACACTCCAAGACTTCAAAATTTCGGGCTTCAGGAGATCCAACACTAGCACACTCAAATTCTCCCAAATGCCAAACTTCCAAACAATTGTTTCCCAGAGCTTTAGGACTTCTGGGCTCCAAGACTTCAGAGATTTCCTCTACATTACTCCCCATTTCTCCCGAACTCTGAATTTTTGAACTGCGCTACTCCAGAGTTTCGGGAAACCGGGACTTCATTAATTTTCAATGTTGATCACCACACAAACCTCAAACTAACGAACCTCTGAAACCCCGCACGACTAAACAATCCAAATGAGTTTCAGACTTCAAGACTTCGGGAAAAATTCCATCCTCCGCAAACTTCAACAGATTTCCCTGAACTCTGAACCGTCGAACCACTCGGGGAAAAATCTACAGCCCTCCTCCTTCTGGATGATCTACGACTGAGATTCACTATGGGACTTCGGAGCTTCGGGCTTCGTCTCCTTTTCTCGACAGAACTTTAATCTCACCGAAGTAGCGAAGTCAAAAGGAATTGGGGGTTATCCGTTGTGATCCTCTTCTAGATCTGACAGCTAGGAAGGGTTTACCTTCCCCTGAACCGATCCTATGGTTCAAATTCAATTTTGTGGCCCTTAACCACGGTTACTATTACAACTTGCTCCACCACTCCTCTTGAGCTTTCAATTACAACCCAGAAGCTCTCTCAACGCCCCTCTGGCACTCTTTTCATCAATTCTCTGTGAATTCCTTACTTCAAATTCCACATACATTGCCCATCCAAGTTCAGTGTTGAAACCATGGGCTATGATACCATATTGTAACATCCCCAACCACTGGGAAATGCCACTATAATCAGGCTCTTTTCAATTCAATACTGCTCTAATACCAAGTTCCGATAGAAAACCTATAGCACACCCCATTCTTAGGCCACTGGGCTATGCATGCTATGATACCAATTTGCAACACACCCCCAGCCACTTGTTGGGGCATGTCACTTGAAGAACTTCTTCATTTACACTATATATAAGTTCAAACAGACATATGTATGTATATTATGCTAAAACATAGATTCATGCAGAAATGACAGTAAAAACATACATGCAGCAAACACAGGCAATTCTTATAAATATCAGATATGTACTTAAACACAACATGTAAAATTAACACAATTGGTACTTATCTTTTTATTGATTTCCATCAACTGCGTGCAGACCTTCCACAAACCTCCCAGCCATGGACCACGCTACTCATCACTCTCAGTAATGGGTCACCCCCGAGCTGGGAATATCTTCCCAGTGTGCAATTTTATTTATTTTTATTTGAAAAGCTCTTTTTATACAATAGACTATCAACATAGTCACGTTGGCAATTAACACCAGACCACATTAAGCGCACACTGGAGTGTAACATAAGCTAACAACTCTTCAACATACGGGGTAGGTATCACAAATTTTAGTAATATCTATGTGATAGGTTGGGTTCGAAAACCTGGTGCTCTTTCATTTATTCACTATACGGCCTTCAAAAATCGACCAAAATCCCTCGTAGGTAGTCAACCAACAAATCAAGATGCAATGCAGGTAAAAAATATCTCTATTGTCAGGTCAACACATAACCATTTCAAAAACCAAGTTTTAGTTTATAACAGTCACGACAAGGAAGAACGAGGATTGAACAGTTGGGTGGGTGAGACAATTCTACAAGTGGGGTTTGTAAAACGAAACCAAAACCTCCATTATTTTTAAAACAAAGTTTGACACAATTGCTTCTAAGGTGTCTGTGAGGCAAAAACCCGACTTTGCATACAAAAATTGTGGAATGGTAACTCTACAGGGCCACAAGCCTCTCATGGATTGAGCGGGAAGTAAGAATAACCATATTAAAAGAACCCAGAACCCAATTGTCTCTTTTGTTTACCATAAAACCCTCTAGGATTCTACCACGAGACATGGGTGGAAACAAAAAAAAAAATTCATAGAATCTATCAACAGCAAGGACCAATTATAACCAATCATCCACCCCAGGCGTAGCCATAACTGAATCACTTCAACATGAAGGAGCATTAAACAAATTCCAACTTGCAACATTCGAACGCCAACCAATATTGTTTGCACAAACAGAGCATACATTCAACCATTGTATCCTTCAGAAAGAAAACACTCTGCATACGAATTCTAAAAGCCAACACAGAGATTCTATTCAGAGCGAGGTTACAATGATGAATGGAAGGGCGAGATTCACCATACATGTGAGGAAGCACCGAAAAAACCCAAATACCACCACTATACTCCCAACGGCCGAGCGAAATGGAGGCAAACTAACCAGAGCAACCAAAAATGCACGACAAAGTGAGGGTGGTGAGCTCAAGGTGGGGTAATAACGACGTGCAGTAAATGCACGTCGCTTCTCCACCCTCTCATTAATTGTTTCCAACCATAGCTAGGACAGAGCTCATCTAAACTTTCATAAACGCATTAATAAACCATATTCAAATCCAATCATGTCACTTCCACTTTGCCAATTTGAAACGAAAACCCCATGCACCATAGTTGTTATACCAACACCATAACATGATATGTCTCATATTCACTTCTAACAAGTTCCAATTTGCAAAGATCGAATTGACCTCAAAACAATTACATAAACCATAACTATTATCCACCAAACATAACCAAATACCAGGAACACAATATGCCATGAATGCAATATGTCATAACCAATGTGTAAGTGAGTTGAAGTTTGAATGTTAAACATATGTCAAAGTAGATGTATAGCAGTTATAACCAAAGTGTTTGTCACTTCGAACATTCTTTTGATTTTTAAGTTGTCATTTGTTATCATCATTGATTGTATGTGAAAACTTATTCAAACTCTTGTGTTTTTCTCAAGCTGTAAAATCATTTCGTAAATTTGTCATGAGCGCAATTCAGAGAAGCATTTTATTTTTTCACCATTATTTCAACAAGGGGGTCCCACCTATTTAGTCTCTTATTAATATGTACGTATATAAATAACAAGGCAATGCAACCAATTTGCATGCAGGTACCCCACGTTACGCTTATGGGCGTCAACAAATTGGCAACTCCATAGGGAAATTTGTTTCTAACAGATTCAGAACTTAGAATCTCCAGTTTTGTAGACCGTTAGAAGTAGATGATTAAAAAAACTGTTGAAGAGAATAGTTATGCAACAGGGGGAAAAAGATGGTTTAAGGGAAATAATGAGACATGATTTTGGGAATAATTTATAGAAAGTGGTACGTATGAGGGAGTTTGGTCTTATATGCATAACATTTGATCAATATGTAAGATATAATGCTTCTTAAAGTATCAAGGAGAATATCCTGATATTCTCTTTGGATCTCGGGATGGAGGGAAAAAAGGAATAGCAAAAACAGGTAAGAAGACAAAATCAATTATCCTACAACAGTATTGAAAGCAAAAAGAAATTTCAGCGATGTCTGAAAGGAGGACATCGTGACAATTGTGTGTATCTTATTTTCCGTTGATCAACAATATTTACAAAATGACAATATTATGGAAAAACTGATCCAGACTTTATTTTTGATAATTTAAAAAAACAAAACAACATAAATAAAAAAACTCAACAAACCAAAGTAAAAGAAAACAGTAAAACAAAAGACTATATACAATAGTCATTTTTTATTTTGCAAGTGTTTAACGATCAAGTTGGTTCCACATAATGTTTCAAGTGGGAACCATTGGTATTGTAAGAGAACAACTGCTCTTCCAAATCCTTTAGGAGGTATGAGTTTGCACCTAGGATAAAAGCAATTTTGAAAGGACCTAGCCACAGTTTTTGGAACTTAGAGTGTCTTCCTCTCTCAGTGTGGGCTAAGTCCCATAGTAGGAATTTCTCATCAATCTTGAATTCAAAAACTTTTGCTCGTCTGTTAAAATATTTGTTTACAGTTTGTTGCCTTCTTTTAATGTTCTCCAAGGCAAAATTCCTTTGTTCTTCTAGGTCTAACAGTGCATTTACCCTATGGGGAACATTGGAAGAATTTAATTCTTCAATATGTAGCATCAGTCGTAAGGAGAAAATTTCTAGCTCAGTAGGAAGAATAGCTTCTTGACCATATACAATTTGAAAGGGAGTACAATATGTACTTGCTTTGGAGGTTGTGTGATCTTCCCAAAGAGCATAAGTGAGGAGTGTGTGCTATTGGCGAGGTTTGTCTTCTATAATCTTCTTTATGATCCTAACCAAATTATTATTACTGGACTCTGCTTTCCCATTTCCCTGAGGGTAATAAGCAGATGAAGTGAAATGTTTGACCCCTAACTTAGCCAGAAATTGAGTTAATTTTGCATAAATTAAGGTTGGGCCATTGTCCGTAATAATCTCTAATGGAATGCCAAATTTTCTGCATCGCATGAGAAATTTTCTAAGATGACCAAAATGATCCAAACGATTATTTGAATAGACAGTCAAATCATCAAGATAAACTTAGATAATTTTACCGATCATATCGTCAAAATCTATCTGCATAGCTCTTTGAAAAGTGGCACCTACATTAGACAAGCCAAAAGGCATGTGTTCATAATAAAATGTGCCCCAGCGTGTAGTAAAAGTGGTTTTATACCTATCAATCCTCTTTACCTTGATTTGATTATATCCAAAAAATCCATCAAGTAAGGACATCATGTGTGACTCTGTAACTTCTTGTAAAATCATTTCCATATTAGGGAGAGGAAAATGATCTTTGACACTCGCTCTATTCAATGCACAGAAATCGAAACATAATCTGATCTGACCAGTAGTCTTCCAAACAGGGACCAGATTTGAAACCCACTTGGAATACTTAACTAGAAAGATTATACCAGCTTTCAATAATTTTTCCAACTCTTTCCTAATAGTACCTTCGAGTGAAGGGTTAATAGGTATTTGTTTTTTCCTAACTGGTTTTACCCCTTCCTTGATAGGAATGGCATGTTGTATAAGATCAGAATCAAAACCATGAAGATCCTCGTATGACCATGCAAAAACATCTTGAAATTCATGAAGTAACTCATTGAATTTCATATTTTCTTCATGAGAACATTGGGCACCTAGTTTAATGATCTTTGGAGATTCAAGTGTCCCAAGGTTCAAGGAAATGGTATCACCTACTTTCCTTTTCGACTCCTCTTCTTTATGTGTCTCTTTTTTGCCTACATCACTCGATGAAAATGAACTTTCGAGAGGAGTCAAGCCTTTAGGAAATTTGTCATCTTCAATAGATATGATTTCTTTTGGATTAAATGGTTCATTTTGTATGAAATCGCAAATGCCTTTGTCACTCACGAAAAAATTGCCATGACTTTATGTTATCGGGGATGTGAGGACGATATGGAGATTGGAACGTACAATCGGGTCATTGAGGTAAAAAAATTCGGGTAGGAGATGTTGCAAACACAACTAACCTACCATCCATTGAATTGAGTTCCCTCTTAACATGAGTGATGGTAAATGATATCAAGTTCGAAATAAGCATCCAAACAGCTTGGGTATAGCGTTTAAGCAACTTGTTTCTTGGAGAATAGATAGTACGTACAAGGTTCACCATAAGTTCAAAATCACCAAAAACTGTAAGGTGGCCACAACCAAG
This sequence comes from Picea engelmannii, assembly GCA_009831015.1. NCBI lineage: Eukaryota > Viridiplantae > Streptophyta > Pinopsida > Pinales > Pinaceae > Picea > Picea engelmannii. The sequence continues at coordinate 45,173 of ML829134.1, read as the reverse complement.
GTTACATGCATTTTCGATGCCTAATAGTAAGGCCTCAAACTCGGTGACATTGTTTGTGCAAGCAAATTCTAACCTATAAGAAAAATTGTGGATTTTACCTATTATAGGATAATAAAGAATTATGTCGGCTCCATTACCTTTATTTGAGCATGAGCCATCAAAATGCATGTGCCACATGCCATCGTCAAAATCAATTGGTTCAAGGACAATGTCATCCTCATCAACAAAGATAGAGTATACTCCCAAATATTCTTCGAGATAATTTACGTTAGGTTGGAGAACACTCTCTATATATGATGAAATTATTCCTTCCCTAAGGACTATAATATTCTTTTCATTCTGAGGGACAGACAGATGTGTTCCGTCAAGCGAAAGACATCCACCTGTTAAGGCTTGGCAGTCTCTTCCTAAAATAATTGTATAGTTTCTTACTGGCATATCAATTACAGCATGGATGATGAGGGTTGTTCTTATCTTGGGGTGTGCACAGAGAACTAAGGTTACATCCTTGATTTTTCCTATAGTTGATTGTTGCAAACTGTTATAAGAGAGCATGCTTCTAGAATTTTCATTAGTGCATGACAAGCCAAGCTCTTCCATGATAATTTTTGACATTACACTTGGACCAAACCCACCATCAATTAGGCAACAATGAGTTATTTTATCCATAATTTTTACAGAAATATAAAAAGGGGGATTTTTTACAGGGTTCCTAAAATTATTTACACCAATCTTATTTACTGTTGAATCCTCTTCCTTTGACTCTTCAAAAAGATTGGCTATAGTAGAAACTTACCTTCCATAAAATTCTTGAGATGCTTTTGTTGTTCTAGGATGGAAACCATGTCCAAAAGAGTAGCATCAGCCTTTATATTAGCCAATTGGTTAAGGATGTTATATTTAGAAGAGGGAAGAGGGGAAGACACTCCTTGATTGTTCAAAACTATGACATCGTGTGTATCAATACTTTGAGAAGATGTGCTTGGTGTGGAAGAAGTACGAGGAGGGTGGTATTTACCCTTGGACGTGTAAGTCTTGTTTCTGGTATTGATTACCATAATATCCTCTGGTTCAACCCAATATAGAACAACGATTGTGGTATCGGGCCTTTTGCCAAAGATCTTATCCCTGGCATTTTTCTTAACTTTGCAAGTACTTTCTTCATGATTTTCTTCACAAAAGTCACACCAACTGCGAGACATAATGGCCTTTGGCTGAAAAGTATTTTCATTAGAATTCTTAAAAGGCCCTCAGGAAGAAGAAGATGCCCCAAGGGCAGGTTAAGAAACACTTCCCTTTCGTTTATAGGCTATCATCCTATTGTTCATATCTTGCACAAGTTGTAGGAGGGCAGACATATATGTTTTCTTGACTAAGTTCCCTTTAGGGAGACCCGTTCTTTCGAGTTTCTCCTCATATTCTAGACAAGTATGAATAGTCGAACCAAGATTGTCAATAGCCTTCTCTTCGAGTCTATGATGATAAGGAGAAGGTAGTGCATTATAATAATGCATGAAAGCAGCCTGATTTTAGGGGCAAATTAGTTTGGGGATTTTATTGTATAATTTGGTGAAGCGAAGGTTAAAAGATTTAATTGTTTCACCATATTTATAAGGAATATTGTTGTATTCCCTTAACTTCTCAGCTGGACTCTTGGACTGTCCATAAGTGGACTTGAACCAATAAACTAATTCTTCCCATGTGGAAAGAATTTTGGGAGGGAGATAAAAAAAATCTGTCGCGATTTTCCCTTCAAGGGAGTTGACAAATACACACATGCAAGTGTCGTTATCGTTAGCCACGATATTATGACAAGCATTAGAAAATGCTACTAGGTGTTCATTTGTAGTAATAGTGTTATTTTCCAAAAACTTAGGTAAATGCTCCTTAAACTTAGGTAATGTGTGAGTAGCAGGTGTCAGATTCAAAGGAGAAGACACGTGCCATGGGGTAGTCGTAGCATCTTCTTTGAACTGGAAAAGGCCATATTTCTTTATCACTTTAGTATGATTGGTAGTGGATTGAACAGGGACTTGATGACTATATATACTACCAATTACTGACGAAGTAGAAGGTTGGGAGGAGGAGGCACCTCTGGTTCCACTACCACTACCCACAGATGTTATGTTGAAGGTAATAGGTATGAGTGATGAAGGTGAACTAGCAGAATCAGATAAAGTTCTCCTTAGAGCACTTTCTTGTGTTGATAAGACAATTTTCCTCCTTCCTATTTCAAAAATAGGAGTAGCCCCAGGGGACAATCCTCTTCTCCTTCGAGATATCAGAGGATTTGAGGACATGAAAAAGAAAACCAAGGATTTAGGAAAAGAGAGGTTATTGTTGATTTCTGGGCTACCTTTGCCTGGCTTCCCAACGTTCACGTATACTTATATCTCTTTCAATTACTTCCCAAGAGCGTTCAAGTTCATCATGAGTACTACCAGTTCCTAAAATAGTGTTGAATAAGTTCAAAGCAATGTTATTTTGGTCATCAAGACCATTTCCAATATTGGGTTGTCTTGTAAGAGGTACTGTCACGGAAAAAATCAGTCAAGGAGTATTCATATAAATCAGAAAATGGAAGATAATCATGATACAATAAACTAGAGAGATATGAAAGATCTCCCCAGTATGGTCACCAAAAAAATGTTGAGGAAAAGGTATGGAAAACCTTACTCAAGTATTTTCAGATCTTACCGAGCTAACACAACATAGTTGGGAATGTCACCCAGGGTTTATAGCCTCAAAAACAATCGCATAATCCATAAGTGTTAAGTACAAAGGATTAAGGATGGTTTTTATGTGTTATATATAATAGTACAAAAGAAATAAACTTAAACAAAGTTACATGAATGTGTATAGAAATTACACAAATGTGTACATGGATGTTACACATTATTTTCGTCATCCCTATGATCGTTAATGATGTAAACCTAT